>JAKCPB010001215.1:0-122676 GCA_021442155.1 Cymbidium sinense | reverse complement strand
TGTTCTTAGATACATACACATGTATTCATAATTTGGAGAATGAAAATCATGCAAAAAAATGATATTTAATTTGATTGAATCATTTATATATATGAATTAAAGCCTAATATAAATTCTAGTATTGAAATACATAAGAATCAAATCAAATGGAGTATGTGCATTGTTAAGCTAGGGAAGTGAGGTAATCAAATGACCTCCTTGGGGTTAACTGAAATGTCGTATTCTGGGATGTCCAAACTATATACCCATTAACATTCTCACATACATAAATCAATACATGAATAAAAGGAAAGGAGCTTCACTTCATACATTTAAGCTATAATCACATACATCTCCTATGTATTATAACTAAATTCATAGCATATGTAACCATTCATTTATAAGCTTTGGAAAATATGTTTGGATTTAATAGTGATAATAGCCACACATATTATAAAATAAATCAACACATGCAAGCTTGACATAAAGGAAAACCATTTGATTTAATTAATTTTAAAAGATGAACGATGATTTTAAATGACATATAACATTTAACATGATTGAAAAGAATGAATAAGCATAAACATGTTAAATTAATTTTAAGGACAATAAAATCAAATAAAAGCATTTAAAGAAAACTGGCTTTTAATTATCACTTTCAATTTCATATTTGATTTGGTTTGAAGAAATGAGGGAAAGTATGCTGATCCTAACCCATTCCCATGTTTGTAATTTAAATTGGGTGGTGGCTTTGCTTGCTATTTTATGTATGGGGTTTGCCATATCTCTAGGTTGGTTGCTTCCTTAACTGAGTTGGATTTTTTGCTGCTGTGGTGGTTGGTTGGGTGGCCTTATTGGCTAGTTGGGTGGGTTGGTTGTGTTGGCTAGCTAGGTTGGTTGGCTGGCTGGCTGGCTGGCTGTGTTGGCTAGTTTATCCACTTATGTTGGTGGCAGATCGGAGGGATGTTGGTGGTCTAATTTTGGATTTGATTTCCCAGGATGGAGGTTATTTATTGACTGTTATTTCTTCTTTTTATGGATTAGGTTTTGGTGGTCAGTTTTGCAAGTCTAGGTTTGTTTCTTTTGGTTGTGGTTTCAGCCTCTTCCTATAATGGTCTTCCTTTATTGGCTACACACTTTATTTTTTTGTTGTTATTTTGGGTTGGATGGTTGATGGTTGTTTAGTGGCTATTATTTTTCTTTGGGATCTAGTGACTTGGTTTGGTGTATTGGTGCCTAACTTGGCTGTGGTTATGATGTTTACAGTCATTGATATTTCTCCTCCTCTTTTCTATTGGCTTTGGTGGTGTTCTTGTTGTATTCTTTACTCGATGGATGGCTTTTAGTCTTCTTACTAGTCTTTGCTCCATTTTATTTTTGGTGGCTATTCACCTCACAGAATAGAATTTTGTTACTTTGGTTGGGTTTGGTGGATGTTACTATTTGCTTCTACCCTTTTCCTAGTTGTCTTGGGTGGTTTTGGCATGATGGATGTTGTTGGTCTTTTCACTGATTTGGATTTTTTTGCTGCTATGGTGGTTGGTATGGGAGGCTATGTTGGCTGGCTGGGTTGGTTGACTGTTTTGGCTAGCTGGGTTGGTTGGATGGGTGGCTGTTTTGGCCTTTCTTTCCTGCTTTGTTGGTGACATGCTGGTTGGCCTGCTCTTGCTATGGTTCTCTTTACTTGGCTGCTATGAGCTCTTGTGTTTTTTTCTTTTTGGTCTTGGTTTTTTCTAATTGGTGTTGTTAAGGTCATGATACTTGCTCCCTTTGATGTTGCTATTCCTCTTTGGTGGCGCTTTGGTGGTGTTCTTACTGTATTGCTGTTGTCCCTGATGGTTGGTTATTTTTCTGCCTTGCAGGATGATGGACTTGGGATGATGGGCTATAAGAGGTATGCTGGCAATGATGGCCTTGATGTTTCCCTCTATAAATCCCTAAATAAAAAAATAAAATAAAATAAAAACCTAAACTAAAACCTAAACCTAAAAAAATAAAATAAACCTAAAATAAAAACTAGAAAAAAAAACCTAAACTAAAAAAACCTAATAAAATAAAACTAAACCTAAAATAAAAATAAAATAAACCTAAAATAAAATAAAAACAAAATAAAAATCTAAACCTTAAAATAAAACATAAAAATAAATTAAAAATAAAACCTAAACCTTAAGCTAAAAAAAACCTAAACTTAAAATAAAAATAAAATGAACCTAAACCTAAACTAAAATAAACTAAACTAAAAAATAAAATAAACCTAAATAAATAAACTAAACCTAAATAAACTAAACAACCTAAATAAAATAAAATAACAAAAAAATAATCCTAAACCTAAAAAAAAAAAAACCTAAATAAAACATAAAACCTAAATCTAAAAAAATAAAATAAAAAAACCTAAACTAAACCTAAAATTAAAATAAAACTAAAATAAAAAATAATATAAAATAAAATAAATATAAACCTAAACCTAAACTAACTAAAAATAAACTAAAATAAAACTAAACTAAAATAAATAAATCTAAAAATAAATAAAATATAAATAATATAAAATAAACCTAAAATAAATAAAATAAAAAAAAATAAACTAAAATAAATAAAATAAAATGAATAAACCTAAACCTACCTTTTCTTAATTTAAAAAGATTAAAAAAAAATTTAAAAAAAAAAAAAAACCCTAAACCCTAAAAAAACCCTAAACCATAATAAATAACCCTAAACCTAAAATACAAAACCTGATCATCCATAAACCAAACCCCAATAGAATCTAAATCATAAACTCTAAAACCTAAAACTAAACCTAAACTAAGTAAAACCTAAAAAAATAAAATAAATAAAATAAATCTAAATAAAATAAAATATAAAATAAAATAAAATAAAACTAAAACCTAAACCTAAAACCAAAATAAAATCAAAAATAAAATCAATTAAAATAAAATAAAACTAAAATAAATAAATAAAAACCTAAACTAAACTAAAAAAATAAAATAAACCTGAGTAAAAACCTAAATAAAATAAAACTAAATGTAAAATAAAAGAAAATAAACCTAAAATAAAATAAAATAAAAAACTAAAAAAAAACTAAAACCTAAATAAAATAAAACCTAAACCTAAAATAAAATTAAAATTAACTAAACTAAAATAAATTAAACTAAAATAAATAAAACCTATACCTAAAATAAAAAAAAAACCTAAAATAAATAAAATTAAAACCTAAATCCCAAACTAAAAAAAATTGAACCTAAAATAAAAATAAAATAAAATAAAATAAAAACCTAAACCAAAATAAACTAAACTAAAATAAAAAAAACCTAAAATTTAATCTTGAAATAAACTAAACTAATCCTAAAACCAAACTAAATAAAATAAAATAAACTAAAAATAAACCTAAACTAAAAGATAAAACCTAAAAAATAAACCTAAAATAAAGAAAACCTAAACCTAAAAAAATAAAATAAAAACCTAAAAACCTAAAATAAAAATAAAACCTAAACCTAAAAAAAATAAAAAAAAAATCAACTAAAACTAAACCTCAAAAAAAAACTAAATAAAAAAAATCTTAGCTAAAATAAATAAACCTAAAATAAACAAACTAAATTAGATATAAAATAAATCTAAATAAAAAATGAAAATAAACTAAAACAAATAAATAAACTAAATAAACCTAGATTACTTAATTTAAAAAAAACCATAAACCCTAAATCTCCTTAAACCCTAAACCCTCAAACCCTAAACCTAAACCCTAACACTAAACCCACCCTAACCCTAAACCCCTACTAAACCAAACCTAAACCTAAACCCCAAACCAAACCCAACCAAAACCAAACTAAACCTAAACTAAATATAACTTAATAATAAAAATAAAAACTAAACTAAAAGAAAATAAAATAAATAAAATAAAACCTAAAACAAAAAAATAAATAAATAAAAATAAAAAAACTAAAAAAATAAATAAAACCCAAACTAAACTAAAATAATAAAATAAACCTAAGAATAAAATAAATAAAATAAAAAAAAAATATATAATAAAAAATAAAATAAACTGAAATAAATTAAAATAAAACTAAACAAAAAACCTATAAAAAATAAACCAAAAATAAAACCTAAAAACTAAAAAAACCTAAAAATAAAAAAATAAAAATAAAAATAAATAAACCTAAACCAAAATAAAAACTAACTAAAATAAATAAAACCTAAACCTAAACCTAAAATAAACTAAACTAAACCTAAACCTAAACTATAAAATATAATAAACAAAATAAACATAAACTAAAACACAAAAATAAAAAATAAAAAACCTAAACTAAAAAAATAAAATAAAACTAATCCTAAACTTAAAAATAAATTAAAATTAAACCTAAACTTAAAAAAATAAACTAAAATAAAATATAAACTAAATAAAATACTAAAATAAATAAACTAAATAATAAAAATAAACTAAATAAAATAAATATAATAAACTCAAATAAATAAAATAAACTAAATAAACCTACCTGGGTTTACTTAATTTAAAACCCTAAATCCCACAAACCCACAAACCCTAAACATAAAACTAACCTAAACCCTAAACCCAATCCTAAACCTAAACCCTAAAACCCAAAACCTAAACCTAACCACAAAACCACAAACCTTAAACCACTAACCACCCCAGGCAAACTGACCACTGACCCTAGGCCTAAACCCAGGCCACAAACCCTAAACTAAACCTTAAACCCTAAACCTAAACCTAAAAACTGACCTAAACTAAATAAAACCTAAAATAAAAAAAACCTAAACTAAATAAAATAAAATAATAAAATAAAATAAAACCTAAAAACCTAAAAAATAAAATATAAAGTAATAAAAGTAAACTAAAATAAAATAAGTAAAAACCTAAACTAAATTAAATAAAATAAATGCCTAAATAAAAAGAAACCTAAATAAAATAAAAACTAATAAAAAATAAAATAAAACTAAAATAAAATATAATAAAATTAAATGAAAACATAAACCTAAAAAATAAACCTAAAATAAACCTAAATATAAATAATAAAATAAAAACCTAAACTAACAAAACTAATAAATAAAAAATAAACCTAAACTAAACTAAAAAAATAAATCCTAAAAATAACCTAAATATAAACAAAACCTAAACTAAATAAATAAAATAAAATCTAAACTTGAACCTAAAAATAAAACCTTAAAAGAAAATAAAATAAACTCAATTAAAAAATAAAAAAAAAATAAAAAATAAAATAAACTTAAATAAATAAATAAACTAATAAACTCTGGGTTGCATTTTAAAACCACTCACTAAACCTAACCTAAACCCTAAACTAAAAACTAAACCCTAAACCTGACCCAAACTCTGAGCCCTAACCCCTGACTCTAAACCTAAACCTGTCCTTCTAACCCCAACCCTAAATCTGACCTTACCAACCCTAAACTCCCTAAACCCTTAACTAACCTACTTCTAAAGCTAAAGCCCTAAACTAACCCCACTTAAAACCAACCCTAATACCACACCCCCCTAAACCCAAACCCAAACCACAATCTATCCCAAAACTGACCCTAAAACCACAAACTAAACCCTAAACTAAGCATAAACCCAAACCCTAAAACATTAAATCCTAAACACTAAAGTCTAAACCCTAAACCCCAAACCTAAACAAATATAAAGTAACTAAATAAATTAAAAATAAACCTAAACCCTAAAACCTAATAAACCTAAACCTTAAGAATGGGCAGAACCTTGATGGAAGGAACATCGGCATCAACTAGGCTCAGTCTAGATCTGGCAGTGCAGGCGAAGGCGGATGCGATAGTTATCGTAGTGGTGGTGGGGCATCTAGAGCTACTGGTGGGTATGGAGGTAGTGGCGGTGGAGGTCATGGGCGGGAGGAGTGAGGAGGTTACAAGTGGTGGTGGTGGAGGGAGAGTTCATGGATATGATGGTGGATCGCTACTGAGAGGGTGGTTTTGATGGGAACTGGACAAATTGAAGAATGGCGATCTTACACTTATGGAATTGTGTCTTTACAGTAGAGATGGTTCCAGTTATCTAGGGTTTTTGATTTCCTCTATGTGTGCTCATTTTTTATTTATGTCATCGCTTGTCTCCTAGAAAACTTAGTGTGTTACTTGGTTGATGAAATCAAAGAAGAAATGTTGAATCTAAATTTCTTCTCTATTAAAAAAAAATCAAAAACCCTAAACCCTAAACTAAAACCTGAACCCTAAACATAAAACCTAAACCCTAAACCTAAACTAAAATCATAAACTATAAACCTAAACCCTAAACTTTAAACCACACCTAAACCCTAAACCTTAAAACTAAACCAAGCCACACAAACCCAAACTTAAACCCAAACCCTAAACCTAAACCTAAAAAAAACATGAAACCCAACCCAAACCCTAAACCCTAAACTAACCATAAACCCTAAAAAAAAACCCTAAAAATTAAAAGATAAACCTAAACTAAATAAAACCTAAAATAAAATAAAAAAAAATAAAAATTAAACCAAAATAAAATAAATAAACAAAAACCTAAACCTAAACTAAAATAAAAATGTAATAAAATAAAAATAAAATAAATAAAATAAATAAAAACTAAATTAAAATAAATAAATAAAAACCTAAAAATAAACAAAAAAAACTAAATATAAACCTAAAAATAATAAACCTAAAATAAATAAATAATCAAACTAAACCCTAAACTAAAAAAAACCTAAAATAAAATAACATAAACTTAAACCTAAACTAAAATAAATTAAATAAAAAATTAAAACTAAACCAAACTAAAATAAATAAAAACCTAAACTAAACAAAAAAAAATTAAAATAGACCTAAAAATAGAAAACCTAAATAAAATAAAAATTTAACTTAAAATAAAATTAAAATAAACCTAAAAAAAATAAAAATAAACTAAACCTAAAAAAAAATAAAATATAAACCTAAAAATAAAATAAAATAAAATTAAACTAAAACATAAACAAAATTTAAACCTAAACCTAAAAATAAACTAAAATAAAAAATAAACTAAAATAAATAAAAATAAATAATCTAAAGTAAATAAAAAATAAAAATAAATCTAAATCTAAATAAAAAATAAAATAAATAAAAAAAATAAAATAAACTAAATAAACCTAAACCTACTAGTTTACTTAATTAAAAGAAATAATTAAACCTAACTAAAATAAACTAAAATAAAAATAAAATAAAATAAACACTAACCATAAATCATAAACCACAAATTGAACTATAAACCCTAAACCTATAACCCTAAACCTAAACCCTAACCCTAAACCACAACCCTAAACCCTAAAAAACCTAAACCCTAAAACCCTAAACCCAAACCCTAAACCCTAAACTTAAACCCTAAACTAACCTAAATCCTAAACCAACCACTACCCTAAACCTTAAACCCTAAACCAAACCCCTCTCCCCACAGGCGTTCTTATTCTCGGTGATTTTGAATCTTTGTTGGTAGCACATCCCCAAATGGGGATTTATGTGGCTTTGGCCTTCATTTCAATCAAATTCAAAGGCTTGAACAACATCTGGCCATTTGCGTGATGTTTCATCATTGACCATGACTGCAGTGAGTTCTATTCTTTGGGCTTCTCCTCAAATTATGGATGCTTGCTAGGGCATCCGACACTTTGGGGCTTGGCTACCCTAATGCTGCTTCTTATACTCAATATTTTAAGGAAGTGCTCTCTGGTAAGACTTCTCCCTTTGTTGATTCGATTAATCTCATTTTGATGTCTTTTAGTGGTTTTCCGTAATGTGCTCTGATATGGATGTTGAAAAGTTGGCAAAACCATTTGAATTTTCTCTTGCGAGTAAATTTGCTTTGCATTACCCTAATTTGGATAAGTTTCGCTCTTTTTTTCATAATCTCAAGCTTATGGGTGCTTTCTTGATTAGTCTTATTGACCCTCAGTATATCCTGATTCAACTTTCTAATGATCTAGATTATTCATGTGTTTTTTGTGTCATTCTTATTTCATCTTTAATTATCAGATGTGTTTGTTGAAGTGGTCACCCCTTTTTGACATTAAGGAGGAATCTCCTATTGTCCCTGTGTGGTTATCTCTTCCTATATGCATTCATTTTGTTACCCATAATGTGCTTTTTGCTATCGGGGCTATATTTGGTCAGCCTTTGCAACTCGACCAAGCGACCACTAAGCGATCTCACCCTTTTGTGGCTTGGATCCTCATGGAATTAGTCATAACTAAAAAATACCCTAAGGAAGTTCAGATTGGCTCTAAAAAATATGGGTTTTCACAAAAGGTTGAATTGGATAACCTTCCAATTTTTTGTTCCCACTGTAAATTTCATAGTCATGATAATTTGTAATGTTTTATTTTCCATCCCCACTTTAAAAAATGAAATCCTCCTAAAGAGAATGTTGTTCCTACCCATAAGCCGATCCCTACTTATGTTCAAAAATTGGCCTTGGATCGTAAGAATGGTATGAAGGCTATTATTGAGGTTGATTCCTTGGATATTGGGGTTAGTCATGTTGAACAAGTTTTGGCTACTACTGTTGATATAGATTCAGCTGATTTTCAAAATGGTAAGGATGATTTACCTCTTTTTCCTTCTTTGAATTTGAATATTTCTAATGCAGAGAATAATAAATTTTCAAAGTTATTAGAAGATGATTCTATTTCCTTTGATTCTATTCTTGCATCTATGTCGGCTTTGATCGATGGAAATTAAGCTTTTAATAAGGATTTAAATGATGTCAAGCATGCTAAAAACATTTATGATCCAAATTTAACTACTTGTGTTTTAAATGGTTCTAAATCATCACCGTCTCTCATTTCTAATCTTGATATTCATGTTAATCCTATTTTTAAACTTAATATGTATTTGGAAGAGGGTGAACTACCCTCCAAACACTTGGAGAATTCTCTTAAATTTGTGACCAATGTTACTAAATCTTCCTCGGATGATGACTCTAGGGGAAAAGAAAAATGGTTTTCAAACTTATCATGCTAAGAAGAAAAAAAGTGTTAAAATTACTCTCCCAAATTGTCCAAAAACACTAGATCTTTTGTGGTCTCTCACTCCTCTCTTAATTAACCTTTGCTTAACCCATTTTTATTTTACTTATGTTTAATTTTCTTGTTTGGAATGTTAGAGGGATTGATACCCTCTCTATTCATAATCATATTAGAAATCTTTATCGCATTCATAATATTTATTTACTTATTATTCTGGAGCCTCTTATTCATGCTAATTAAATTAAGTGTGTTGCTAAATTGATTAGCTTCAATAATTTTTTTATCTAATGTTAGTAATAAGATTTCTTATTTTTGGAATAATTTCATTGAGGTTTCTATTATTGATGATTTTCAACAAGTTATCAATGCTCAAATATCTTATAGTGACTATTGTGTTTTGGGCTCTTTTGGTTATGTATCTTGTTATAGTTCTAGGAGAAATCTTTGGGATAATTTATGGAATTTTGATACCTTAGTCAAAAAACCTTGGTTTGTGGGTGGTAATTTCAACACTATTTTATTCTCCTATGAACGAAGTGGTGGTTGCTATCCCAATATTCATTCCATGAAAGATTTTTTCAATATGATCATCAATTGTAATTTGGTTATATTGGCTTTAAGGGTCTAATTATACTTGACAAAACTCTAGACTTTGGCAAAGGTTGGACAAGATTCTTTTAATACTCATTGATTACTCAATGACCTATTACTTTGTTGATCATTTAAGTAGAACCTTGTCTGATCATGCTCCTTCGCTGCTTATTTCTATTAAAGATAATTCTAATAGATTACATAAATCCTCTCCTTTTAGATTTCAAGACATGTGGATTCGGCATATTAATTTTTTTGATGTTGTGGCTAATAATTGGAAAAGCCCTTTACATCTTGATAATTCAATTATGGTGATGAATAGACATTGGTTTAAACTTAAAGACTTAAACAAAATTTGGGTTGGTAGAACAAGCATTGCTTTAAAACCCTTTTTGCTAATACTAAAGATATGGAAAGATTGGTTTGTGATCTTGAAGTCTTTGTTATGTCTAATCCTTCTAAGATTAAGAACTTGACTAAGGCAAAAGACAAACTTGTTAACTTCCAAAATTTGGAAGAGACTTACTTGCACCAAAAAGCTGCTAGTAAGCATATTGCGGATGGTGATAGGAATACTAGGTATTTCCATGCTTTAGCTAATAAAAAGAGAGCTTTAAATAATATTCAAAAAATTAAAGATGACAATGGTGTTTGGATTACAAGGAGTAATGATATTATGGAATCGGTTATTAATTACTTTAGAAATATGCTTAATAAGAGTTACTATGAAGCTATTTCTAAATCACATTTGATTCTTTCTATTATTACTAATCATGATAATGATTTTCTTACCATCATGCCTAATGAAGATGAAATTTTTAAAGTAATAGCATGAATATAGATTCTATTACTAGTTCGAAGGGTTTCACTACTCAATTTTTTTTTTCAAAAATGTTGGTTTATCATTAAAAATGATTTGATTGAGGCTGTGGTTGATTTTTGTAATGGTAATCCTTTTACTAGATATTTTTCTAGTACTTCTATCATTCTCATACCTAAGAAAGATAATCCAGACTATTAGAGTGATTTTAGACATATTAGTCTTTGCACCTTCTTCAATAAGTTGATTTCCAAAATTCTAACCAGCTTAGTCCTTTACTTAATAAAATTATCTCTCTCAATTTTTGTTTGTTAGAGGTAGATTTATTTCGATAATATTTAGTTGGCCCAATTAATTCATGATCTTGATGCCAAGACTAGAGGTGGCAACATTCTTTTCAAATTAGATATTACCAAAGCCTTCAATAACATTTCTTGGGACTTCCTTTTCCATATTATGAATTTATTTGGGTTTTCAAATAAATTTATTTATTTTATTAAAAATTGTATTAATAATGCATGGTTTTTTATTTTGCTTAATGGGGAAGCCTTGGGTTTCTTTCCCTCTTCCCATGGCTTAAGACAAGTGGATCCTTTATCTCCTACTTTATTTATTATTATTGAGTACTTATCTAGAGCATCAATGATTTATTCTTTAACAATCTTAGTATGTACTATAGAACTCTTGATGGTCTTCTGTTTCCCATTTAAGCTTTAATTTCATTATTTTTTGCAATGCTTCTATTCATCATATCAAGCATCTCAAGTATTTTCTAAATAAATTTAGTAGAGAAAGTGGCCTTTCTATCAATGATAACAAAAGCTATTTTATCACTTCCTCTCATATCTTCTATAATAAAATAAGTCAAATCCTACATATCACTAATTTTAAGCATCAACACTTACCTCTAAAGTACTTGGGTGCTCTTCTTATTAAAGGCCCAAAAATGATCCCATCTATTTGATGAGTTAATTCAAAAAATTTTAAATAAAATTTTCATTTGGGAATTCAATTTACTTTCCTTTGGTGGCTCACAATTCTTAAAGCACTCAATTCAATGCCTCTTTATTTTATTCAAACTATTATCCCCACTAATGCTACTCTCATCTTGATCACTTGCTTAATAAATTTTTTTTCTAACTCTACCAAAAGAATGCATTTGACATCTTGGCATAAATGTTGTGGTCTTTTGGGTGAAGGTGCTCTAGGTTGCAAACCTATTCATGGAGCTATCATTGTTCTCTCATATTCTCTAGTGGCATTTTAGAAAGAATGCTAGCCTTTAGGCTAATTTTATGATGGAAAAATATTTCCAAAGTAAATAGCCTCTGATATGTTCTTATAAAGTTGGTGACTCTCCAGTTTGGTAAATTCTTTGAGCCATTAAATGGGTTATCGAATCCTTAATATCTTGGGGTATTCATTCGGGTACTTCAATCTTT
Source organism: Cymbidium sinense (assembly GCA_021442155.1). Classification (NCBI taxonomy): domain Eukaryota; kingdom Viridiplantae; phylum Streptophyta; class Magnoliopsida; order Asparagales; family Orchidaceae; genus Cymbidium; species Cymbidium sinense. The sequence continues at coordinate 110,854 of JAKCPB010001215.1, read as the reverse complement.
TGGCAAGACAATTGGACTGGCAATGGCTCCATTGACACCCTTTTATCTACCCACTCTACTGCTACTATCAAAGTTAACTCTTTTTGGCTAAATAATAATTTGAATGAAAGTAAACTTGAGAATTATATCCCTATTTCTCTTTTTAACAATTTTAGAAATATCCTCATTTCTTTTAACAAACTTGATTAAATTCTTTTTAAGCTTTCTTATAATGGTGATTTTTTTCTTAAAGAGGTTTGGAATTTTATTAGAGATAGGTAGAACCCCTCCAATGTCTTTATTAAACTTTGGAACAATATCATTCCCATTTCATATTTGGTTTTAGCTTAGAGGTTTTTTAATAACTTTATTCTTATGGACTCTTTTCTCTGAACTAAGGGGTTTTATTTAGCTTCAAAATGCTATTGTTGCTTTCATATTGAAAATGTAAATCATGTTTTTATCAATGGTGCTATTGCTTCTAAATTATGTCTTTGGTATGATGATTTATTTAATTCCAACTATTTTCATGGTTCTCTTTCTTTATATCAACTTCTTGAAGTTTGTTTCAAAAAAACTATGAATGGTCATATCAAAGTTTTAATTGCTATTACTCTTCTCTGGTTCATCTAGATGGATAGAAATGATGCTAAATATCATGGCACTCCTATGAACCATAAAAGGATCCTAGCTAGAACTAAAGAAAAAATTCATGCTCTCTTTAATGCCAATCTTATTAGTAACATTCATTTTAGAGGCTATAAATTTGTGGCTAAAAAATTGGGTATCATTCTACCTGACTTAGACCCTTATAAAGGTGCTAGGATTATCCATTGGATCAAACCTAAAGACAACTTTATTAAAGTTAATACTGATGGTTCTATAGCTTCCAATAAATATGGTGGTGGTATCCTTAGAGATTCTAAAGGTACTATCATTTGTGCTTTTATCTATCCTCTCAAAGCCTATTCTGTTATTTTTGTTGAGCTTATGGCTATTAATAAAGATATTGAAATTTGTTTGAATAGAGTTTTCTCAACATCGAATGAAGTTGATGCTCTCTTGTTTCTTGACATGCTTAACTCAATAGAAATGGGAATGTTGATTTATTTTATCTCCTTAATCATACAAAAAATCTTCTTTCTCGAGTTTTTTTTTTTAATTTCACATGTCCTTTGTGAAGGAAATTCTTGTGCTGATTACTTAGCTAATTTAGGTGCCAACTTAACTGAGTTCACATTATTTGACAACCAAACATTTCCTAAACTATTAAGAGGCTTGGTTAATCTAGAAAATATTGAATTGCCTTATCTTAGATTATAATTTCTTGGCTTGGTTTCTTTTGTGTTGGTTTTCTATGAGCCTTTGCTTTTGTTTGCCTTTGTTAAACCCTCTTTGGGTTGTGGTTATTTGCTTATTTTCACTCTTTGACTGGAGCTGGTTGTTACTTTTGACCTTTTACTTTTAGGTTGGCCTGGTGTTTACTCTCTGGTGATTATTATCAATGCAGCCTGGGTTGATTTGGTTTTTTTAGCCTAGTGGTTGTTGTCTGCCTAGGTGGGTTTTTACCACATTTTATCCTTTGTTGTTTTTGATAACCTCATATTAGGTTGTGGCTTTGTCTGCTAATGGTATTTTCTCCTATATGGGTTTTGCCTCATTTTGGGGCTGGTTGCTCACTTACCTATTTTGGATCTACTGCTATGGTGGTTGAATGGGTGGTTTTGTTGCCTGGCTGGGTTGACTAGTAGTGTTGGCTAGTTAGGTTGGCTATTTTGGCTATTTTCTCCTCTTCTATTGGTAACATATCTAGGGGACTATTGGTAGTTTAGATCTAGCTTCATTTTGGAATGGTAGAGGTTTTTGTTTGGCTATTACTTTCTGTCTTATTGACTGGGGCTTCATGGTCAGTTTTTCCAATTCTATTTTATTTCTTTTGGTTTTGGTTTTGTCCTCCTCCTATTTTAGCCTTTCTCTCTTGGCTGGCTTTGGGTTTGGTTATTATTCTGGGTTGGGTGGTTTTGGTCTTTTTGGTTGTTGTTATTTTCTTGGTCTTGGGTGATTTTGGCATGATGGCTTCTATTGGTCTTTATATTGACTTAGGTTTTCAATTGCTATGGTGGTTGGCTAGGAGGCTATGTTGGCTGGTTGGATTGGTTGGTTGTTTCTCTATTGTGTGGTATTTTGCTAGTTTTTTTGCTTTTCCTTGGCTGATGGGGATCTTTCCTTTGTTGGTTACTAATGATGGGCTATTCTCTGGTGGCTGCTTTATAGATGTTTTACTTAGCTACTTTGGTGGGAGGATTTTTAGTTGTCCTTGGAATTTTGGTTGGCTATTGTGGTGAAAAATTTATATATTCCTTCCTTCATCTATCCCCTTTGGAAAAGAGGATAAATGAAAACATAAATATAACACCTTGTTGGGACACCACGTAGATCTGCAGATGTTCTTATTAGGGTGATCAGTACGGCATTGAGGAATGGTGTATTATCTAGAGATAAGTCACCATCCTACAAATGGACCTAATCACCTAAATAAGGACACCTAAGGACTATGGGTCTTCTGAATGTACCAGAGATTCTTCCCCTACTTTATATGTAAAAGTAAAGTACAATTTATTTTAAATCGGGTTCGTTAAGTTCCTTACAAGGGAAAACTCCCATAATTAATTACATCATAAGGAACAAAATTTCTTAGAAATACTCTCGATTAAGATAAATGATTGTTATCTCCAAAGGTTTTGAAAGGTAGGACTATCAATCGATTGGTTTATTTTTAAAAAATTAAGTGGGATCGATCAAGGGGAGGGAGTTCTTATCGAAGCCAAATGAAGATAAGTAGGGGATGCTTAGGATACTAAGAAGCCTAGTAAGCATCACGAACTATACTATGGTTAGGCTTTACATTTTGAAATTGAATTGATTTATTTGAGTTGAATTATTATTAGAAATCTAGGGCTTACAATTCCATGATACAAGGTCATGAAAATGCCTAAGAGGGAGGATTTATGCTCGTAGCCCAAAACTAAATCTAGGGAGCTATGGATGCAAATGCACCCTAAATCTAAGTGAAAATGGGTATTTAGTTTACCTCCATAAGGAGGATAAACCACTTATAACCAATGTTCATCCTAATCCCCCATAACAATCATTCCAAATTTCTAATTGCAAAATTACATAAAAATGGGAAAAAGGAAATCTAACTAAAACCTACAAAACAGAGATTAGCTAAACAAACCATACAATCCCAAGCATGTATTTGTATAAATTGGACTTAGAACCTCACTCATGGGTAACCAAGTCCACATGGCCTACTTAGATTATGCTTAGGGGTATAAGCACTACATAGCAAAAGTATTTATATTTTTATTACTTAAGCATAATCCCTTGTGAGGACAATGGTTAGACTAAGATCCTACCATTCAATCTACACATACACCCTAACATCTAGACTAAAAATATTACATCACAAAATAAAAGCAAAACATCAAACCATGCACCACCCTAACCTAAAGCTAGAAGTGGTGACTTAGCCTAATGTGTGTGCTTTTTAAGGTTTGTGTGGTATGCTTAGTTAGGCTTTAAGGTTGAAGTTTTCTAAGTGTGAAAGAGTTCAACTTAGAGGGTGTTTTCATTTAAGTGATTTAGTTGCTTTGGTTGATTTTATTTTTGATTATTTGATTAGGTTTGAATGAACATACAATTAATTACTAAAAGTTGTAAAGAGAGGAAAAGAGAAGAGAACTTCTCTTTCCTACCTACCTTAAGTAATTTCTAAAGTAAATTCATTATTGATTTTTGTTTAGTGAATGTTTTATTATGTGTTTTGATTAATCTTAAATTTAGATTTTCCCTAAACAAACCTATTCAAAAAGAAAGACATTTTAAGATTAAGTAAAGTGAATTACTATCACAAAATACACATTTACTTCATTTCTTTCCCAACATGTGTAACATCCATATGGATGATTCTAAGCATATCTATATATGCAAATGGAAGTGTTAAGCACACCTTAATGATGAATGCTAATAGATGTTACTTAAGAAAATTTAGATGCTTCATGATGCATGATTTTGTTAAGTAGAAAAGAGTGATTCTTTTATCCATTTTCATATGCACATTTACAAGTATAAAAGACATAAGTGAGTACGGTGCCATTGTTAGCACCAAGGGTGTAAAGGACAACACCTACTTAGGGCTACTTAAAGCCTCAACCACAGGGTTGTTCGGACTAATATACCACTTTTCTTAAATACATGTGCATATACAAAAAGAAATGCATGTAAAAATAATCATGCAAAAAGTTTATGTTTATTTGATTTTGGTTTGATTGTTTAATTTACATGTGAGATGTAGAATTCCTTCTTAAGTCATGAAATAGGAGGGTATAAGAATGGATTTAAGTAAGTGTTATGTCCTTTTCAAATGGACTATACACTTTGCAAATCCTATACAATTATATGTTAAGAAAAAGAGGGAGAATCACATAACACATTTTATACTATTCATATGCAAGCTCATAAATAATTATAAGGAGCATACTCTTCAATTGCAATATTTGATTTATAATTTTTGAAAATAATTTTGGATTTAGTAGTCATAATAGTCATTCATATCCTTACTTTAGCCAAAGCATGCAATTTGACCTAAAGGAAACATTTCATTTTAATTTGATTTTTCAAAAGGCATGAATGCATGATTTTCATATGACATACACATTTAGCATGTTAGGAAAGAAATGAGGTAATGAAAGCATTTAAATTCATTCACCCTAATTAATTCTTAAAGACAATCTTATGAATAAGATTATTTAAAGTAATTCAAATTTATTTTAAAGAGATTTTTGTTTTATTTTGGGTTTGATGTGAATTTAGAAAATGTGAAAAGGTTTGTTGGTCCTAACCCTTTCCCCAGATGTGTACAATGTTTTAATTTGTTTATAGAACCATTAGATTGATTTTATATTTTGTTTAGGTTAAGGTGTACATTAAGTTCATTAATTACCTCTTACCTACACCACTTTAACATATTTAACCAAATAATTATGAGCCAAAGTATGTCATAAAACCACACAAGAAATTTAAATTAGCAATGCACCTAGGAAAGAAAGGGCCTAATGCAATTGGCTCACAATTAGTGATTAATTAAGCTAAAGGGTTTAATTTAAGTACTTTCATAACCCTTCCCACACATGTGGGTTGGATTTTGATTTTGTTAAGCTACTTAGGTTATTGAATAGCTAAGCACCTACCCATGATGAATTGGTTAAGTTCTAGAATGTTTTGAAAATTTTATCAAGTTAATTAAGTAGGTGATTAGTGGATTAGCCCTTAATTAAGTTTGGATTAAGGAAAGAAAGGGGTTTAGTGAACAGTTTAGGGAAATTTTCCCAAACCCATTCCATAAACCTCTTCTTCACTTAAGCAAATTTTTATTAACTTAATAAAGGGATTAAACCACTATTCACATGCTTAATTACCCTTAATTACATTATGAGAGTGATTAAGGATTCATTAATTGATTTCTCTAGTTAACACATCAATAAATCCCATGAAAATTAGGAGGGAGGTCTTCCCACTAAATGCATCATTTGAAATGAATTAATGAAGTAATTGGTAGTAATTAGGTTATTAAGTTTTCACTAAAACCCTAATTAAGAAAAAATCATTGTTCAAAATCAATTGGAAATAATTTTAGATTATTTCTTACTAAATTATCTTCAAAATGCATTTTATTTTGTATTTTTTATATTTTTTAGATTTAGTTATGTTGTTATTTTGAAGATTTGGTGATTAAGGAATTAATTAAAACCCCAATTATATAACTAATTTCCCATAGGCATGTAGATGCTTGCGATGGCTCTTTCCATGTGGTGATGGGATTCACTATTTAAGTAGTCACATCCCATCTTGCGTCAAGTGCTACACTTTCTCACCCGTCCGATCAAAGATTGGATGGTCGATTAAGCTGTTTTAAGGGATTAATCAGATCTCTAGCTTGATCGGACGTCCATCCAAAATATGCAGATGGATGTTCCATGATCTGTCATTGAGCTCACCTATGGGAGAGGGCATCCGTTCACTCCTTAGGGCATGATTCAAGCTTGATTGAGCTCATATTGAGCTCAAACTCAACCCACACCATCATCATGCAAGGGGAAAGACATCCAATGATCAAAATGCAATGGGGTGAAAATTTATTTCACGAAGGACCAAACACTTTCTATTCTAGGCTCTGTTTGAAGGCATACCTCATCGGAGGCTAACACTGGTACTCCCAATCATCGAGGTAGCTTCATCTAGTGGAGACGAAGCCCTGTTGAAAGTTTTAAGCCATGGGATGAAGTGGATCTTCCTATGGACCAAGGTTAGCTTCAATTGCTTGGGGCCTTGATCAAACTCCCCTCTCTTGTGCCTTAAGAACTTGGATGAAGCTTTGGATCAACTAGATTGAGTCCCTTGAGGGCTTGCAAGAGCAAATTGACTTGATATTGGGTATTGGAGATGGAAATCCTTGCTACCTCCCATATTTTTGGTTTTGACAAATCAAGAAATGGAGAAATGAAAAGTGCTCTAGGAGGCTTGGAGAAGCTTGAGGATGCTTGCTCACGAGTTCTCAAGCTTCGAGTGTGAGTGTGTGAAAATGAAATGAAATTAGGGGAGTATATCTCCCCTAGATGGATTGATGGCCGCTATCCTTCTATTTTGGATCAATTGATCAGATGAAATGGGTTTGTTAGGTCATTTGAGATGGCACATGGTTCAATTTTGGTAGAGGAAGGTAGTGGAGAGGTTGCCATGTGCAAAACAAGGTGGAGGAATGATTCCCATGTGCTCATTTCCAAGTGAGTGGTCTTTGGCCATTGGGTTGGGTTTGGCTGACCCAAACCCATTAGGTCATGTGCACCATGCTCACCAGTGTCCACTTGGTCCACTAAGAGGGTGACAAGTGGCCATGAAGAGGATTTGACCAAATTTCAAGTGAATTTGGCCAAGAATTACCCTTTGACCTACGGGTAAGAAGGTCATTTGGCTTAGATTTCAGTTTGAATATGTTTGGTATGATTGAAAAATGGGTTTGGACAAGTTTCAATGAATTTGGAATTGATTTGATATGATTTGGCTCATGTTGACCCATTTAGGTCAAAATGGGTCAACTTGGGCCAAGTTGACCAATTGGTCAAATTGGGTCAAACTAAGAGTTAGGCTAAGTTTATATGATCATATGAATTGATTTGGTATCTCTGTTTGCAATCAATTTGGTTTATATTTGGATTTGGTTCATTTGATTTTGTTTAGGTCAAATGGGTCAAGTTGACCAATTTGACCCATTTGACCTATTTGGGTTAGGTCATGGGTTGGTTTAGGTTTCATTGGTCATTTGAAATGTATTGGTATCTTTGTTTTCAATCAATTTTGGCTTAATTTGATTTTGGCTCAATTTGACCTTTTAGTTCAAGTTGGGTTCATGGTCAATTGGGCTTGGTTGGGTTTAGTTGGCCAATTGAGGCTTTGGTCAAGTTCAACAAGTGATTTGGAATGAACTTGACCCATTGGATTCAATCAATTTGGCTTAGATCAAGTTTTGACATATTTTGACTTTTTTAGGTCAAAGTTGGGTCAAGTGGCCAATTGGGCTAGGTTAGGCTCAAATGATGACTTGGTCAAGTTCAAACATTGATCATGAATGAGTTTTGATCAATGGTTTCAATCAATTTGGCCTATGGTGGATTTTGGATAGTTTAGATTTCATTTTGGCTAAGTGTTGACTTGGTCAACCCTTAAGTTTGACTTGATTTGACCCAATTTGAGTGATTGATCATCTCATGATGATTGTTGCTCATAATGTGAGGCTTAGTTGGGCTTAGTTCAATCCAATTTGGGTAGGATTAGAATTTGGCTCAAAGGTCACTTTGGGTCAAGTGAGCCTAAGTGGCTCAATTGACTTGATCAAGGCTTGAATCTAGTTTGGTTAAACTCACACATGGACTTATGATTGGAATATAACTTCATTTGCAAGTGATTTGGAGTCAAATGGGTTTTGATTCATTTGATAATTTCAAGTTCAAAAGGGTGAACATGAGTTTGATTTGGGTTTGATTTTGAATTTAGCTTTGGTTTGATGATTTAGTTTGTATTTATATTTGGATTTATGATTGAAGGATTGATTGAATCATGAAGAAAAATCAAGCATTTGGCTTGATTTGAATTTGATTTGGCTAAGTTCAAGAATTTGACTTGAAAGGCTTAGGTTGAATTTTGGTTGAATTTGGATTTGAGTTTTGAATTTAGTTTTGGATATTTGAATCTATATTTCATTTATATTTGTGAATATAAATGAGAATATAAATGGGTTATGAGAAAATCTCTTGAATTTGAATTGATTTGGATTTGATTCAAGCTAAGTCCATAAGATAGAATCAAAGTGACTTATGAAGGATTTTTGAATTTGGAATTTTAATCATAAGCTTCAATCATTTGGAATTGATTTGAGTTTGAGAAAATCAATTAAGTTTGGAATTGATTTGAGTTTGAGGTTGATTTGGAGTTTGACTTGAAAGGAGGAAGTAAGGATTTGGTTCAAGCTATAGGGTAGGCAAATTTTCCTAATACCCCTAAGGCATGACCTATTCATATGGCTAACTCTTCTAAGTCTCTAGGGTTAGGTTGAGTGTTCACCTAATCACTAGAAGTGTCTTAAGACTAAGGAAACTCATAGTGTCTAAGATAAGTCCTATGTCTAAGATGGAGGGGTTGAGAGCTCATTCTAAAAATGAGGTCAACAAAGGGTGCCTAATAAGTATGGTGTGATTGACAAGGTACACCGCACGTATTGGTAATGACCAAAATAATCAACAACACCAAACGATCATAAGGACTAACAAAAATGATCTACTCCTAACCCAAGGTGTAGAGGGAATCAGAGCTTAGTGGGTGTGACTCTACTCATGTCGGAGACATAAGAGAGTGAAAGAGGAATCCACTAAGGATAAAGTATGTGAACCTTCCACTAGGAAACAAGTTCAAGTCATCCACAAGAGGATGAGAGGTTTGAAATCCACTGAGGGATTAGAATTCAAGATCCACTGAGGTAACTAGAAAGACTTGCATCTCATTGAGGAGAAGCAAATCAAATGATTTGATTATTTGATTATTTTGATTGTTTGTTTTAATTGTTGTTGTTCAGTTGCTTCTTTGACTCCACCGAGGGAGGAGGGTTCAATTTGTTTCATTTTTTTTAAATTTTTGAATTTGAGAGGGACCCTATTAATTTGCGATGGATTGCATTGAGTAGGGGCCATGGAGGCTGAATAACTTCAGACCAATCCAAAGGGGTAGTCTACCAAACACATAGTAGGACTAACCAACCAAAGGGATTGCCTTTTGGTGTGTAACAGCTGTACTAGGAAGAAAGCATAACAAACTTACATCCTCCAAAGTAGGGACTAATTGCTAGGCTGATCCATTGGCAAGGCATTGGATTGAACCAAGGGATGAATATTGAGTGAATGATGCTGGGGGACTTAAATCAACTCAAAGATAGTCAAGATTCATTTAATTTTTTAGGTTATTTTTGATGGATCCCATCAGTTTGTGATGGACTGCACTAAGTAGAGGTCATGGAGACCTTGGGCTAGCTTAGATTTACCAATATGAAGGGAATAGTCTACCAACCACATAGTAGGACTATCTAACCAAAGAGGGGTCTTTCAGTTTGCAATGGTCAAGTTTAAGAAGAAAGCGTGGGGACTCACATCTTCTAAAATAAGGAACCACGGATGATCGGTTGGCAAGGCAACAAATCAAACTGAGAGTATTAAGTGAATGCTGCTAGGGGACTTAAATCAACTCAAAGATAGTCAAGATCAATTTCATTTTAAATTTGTTTTGATGGATTCCATTGGTTTACGATGGGCACTGAGTAAGGGCCATGGAGGCCAAGCTAGATTTGCCAATCCAAAGGGAATAGTCTACCAACCACATAGCAGGACTATCCAACTAAAGGGGTTGCCTTTTGGTTTGCAATGGTCAAGTTAGGAAAAAGAAGCGGGGACTCACATCTTCCAAAATAAGGAACCAGGGTGATTGGTTGACAATCAAACGACTAGATTGAGTGAAAGCCATTGGGGACTTAAATAAGCTCAAAGATAGTCAAGATTAATTTCATTTTTTAAATTTGTTTTGATGGATTTTGTTGGTTTATGGATCACACTAAGAAGGAGCTTATAGCAGCCTAAACATATCTTAGATTTACTGAACCAAAGGGAGTAGCTTTGAGGGGAGAACTATCCAAAAGGAGTGCCTTTCAATTTGCAATGATCATTTAGGGGAAAAAGCAGAGACTCACATCTTCCACTACAAAGACCACTTGGGGTGATTTGCTTTGGGCAATAAATCAAACCGACTAGGGGTTGTATGTCAATTGTGATAGTCATGCTAGAAAGAATGCATCATAGTCTTACATCTTCCAAAGCAAAATGATTGGCTACTTGTGGAAAAAATAGATTGAACGACTGGGGTGATTACGAGAGTCTTGACCAGGGACTTATCTCAAATCATGTAGTCGGCGATTCTATAGGGAGTTTCAACCTGCCCAAAGATAGGATGTGCCTTGGGAAAAGGGGCCCTTTGGGGCTTGAATTCTAATCCACAAGAAAATATTTTTTGTTTGTTTAGTTTGTTTATCATGGACCCTATTAGTTTAGGGATCAAATTGAGAAAGAGCTTATATCGACTATTTATCTTAGATTTCTTGAACCAAGGGAGAATCTATGCAACCACTGAATAAATTCTTCAACTATATGGGTGGCTACTATGAAAGGGGGACTATCCAATCCAAAAGTAACCTTGGGTAGTATCTAAATGGGGTCTCAAAGGATGTGATCCAAATAGAATGCTCCAAGGGAGAGGGGCCGCTATAGGCTTGATCCAAAATCCTGGAGAAGATAAAATCATAGGTATTCGGTTGCCAACTCATGGAGGAAGCGCAAGGACTCACATAGCTGCCAAGAGTGGTGTATCCACCGGGTGAGTCACCGAGCATAGAACATCAACCAACATAAGGTGTCAGATTTGCAACAACCACTAGGAAGAAAGCAAGGACTCACATCCTCCTATGGTGGGCGATTTAGGATAGTGCTCTTTGGCGGTGCCATCCACTGGGGCGACTCTTGAGTGAATGTCAGGGTACTTATATCAACTCAAATGTAGTCAAGAGGAAGGAGCCTAGGGGACTTATAAACCTTGAATATACTTGACCTAGTTAGATTAAGATGATTAGTTAAGAAAAGTGGGGACTCACATCCTCTTAACAAAATCAACATAAGGTAGCTTATTGGCAGGGCATTGAAGACTACCAAACTAGCAGGCCCTCTTGGTTTGTAATGGTCATGTTAGGAAGAAAGCGGGGACTCACATCCTCCAATAAGGAACCATTGGAGACATAATAGCAAGGAAGCATGTAGGTGGGCAGACTAGGCTAATGAGTGAGTGCGGGGCTTGCTCTCACATCAAAGTAGCCCGAGACAAAAGATATGTGTTTATGCTTGAAGGAATAGGATGCCTCTGGGGACTCTTAGACTTAGACCTTGAGGATACTGACCTAGTCAGTGCATGATAGCTAGTTCAAGAAGAAAGCACGGGGACTCACATATTCTTAAAGAAAGTCAACATAAGGTAGTTTACTGACTGGCCAATGAAGACTACCAAACTAATAAGGTGCTCATTGGTTTGTAATGATCAAGTTAGAAAGAAAGCGTGGGGACTCACATCCTCCAAAAAATGAACTACTGTGGCGACATACTAGCAAGGTAGCATGTAAACCCGACCTTGCACAGCTAATGAGTGGGTGCCATAGGGGGCTTGCTCCCACATGAAAATAGCCCAAGATAAAAGATTTGTGTTTATATTTGTGCCTTTGTTAAAGTCAATAAGAAGCTACTTGGGTTCTCTCACACGTACCCGAAGCACGCTTGGGGAATTTGATGAAATGGTGCCACGGATGGCATCTAGAATTCCCACTAAGAAAGGATGCCACTTTGGTTCTCTCATGCCTAAGTTAATTGTGCTAATCAAAATAGGATGCCTCTTGGGTTCTCTCATAGCTACTCTAATAGCACTGGGAGATTATGTTTGTGTCGTGAAAGAGGGATATGATGCCTCTTGGGTTCTCTTACACCTATCCTAAACACGTCAAGGTAGATTCGTAAGACAAGCAAATAACACTTTGAAAGAATAGAAGTTTTTGATGAAATGGAATTAGATTTTTATTATTCTTTTGTTGATAATTATTTTCAAACATGACTTATGGGTAATATTTCTTCAAATAGAGCCCATTAATTGGAAGCATCGGGTGTCCCCTTTACAATCAATGAGCTGATAGGATCCTCCTTGGTAGGCCTTCTTTATGACATAGGGGCCTTCCCAAGTGGGTTCAAACTTGCCTCCCATCTTTCGATGGGCAACAATTGGTCTCCTTGAGACTAACACAAGTTCTTTTACTTAGAAAGACCTAGGGTAGACCAGGTTATTATGAGCTTGAATCATTTTTTCTTTATATAACTTGAGGTTCTGGCACACCCGTAGCGACTCTCCTCCAAACCTTTGAGCTCTTCTAACCCCAACTTTATATTCATCTCTATAGTGATCTTGCTACCCAATGCTATCCTTAGTGACATGAGTTGAACTTCTAAAGGTAGAACAACTTTGGACCCATACACCAAGGAAAATGGGGCAGACTGAGTTGGAGTCTTGTATGTAGTGTAGGCCACAACTAACCACACTGTGTTCAATGTCATCAAGAGTCTTCTTTAGTATTTGGATGAGAGTTTTTGAATGCTTCTAAGCCATTTTTCTGGGTAGTAGATGGTGGAGTATCTCTAATCTTAGTTCTTTTGAATGTAGTACCATTATCAGATATAATTTGTCGAGGCACCCTAAACCTATATATGATATGGTTCCTAAAAAACTAAAGCACATGCTGAGATGTGACCTCTTCGAGTGGGATTGCCTCACTTGGAAAAGTCGATTGGCAAGAATGAATCGATGACCCTTGGAAGAAAGGATCAATTGACCCACAATGTCGGTTAAAGGCCATGAGGCCAATGTAGGTGTAGAATGTTGGGTGGTTGATGTAGCACGTGTACTTAACGATGGCATCTCTTAGATACATCCATGCGATCATAATCATCAGGCGAGTATCTAGTCTCTTGATCTTCATCTTCATCTTCAGACCAGATTGATGTGCTATGCATAGACCTGAATATACCTCAGTCACAATCCTATGGGCTTTGTGTTTGTCCAAATAGCATAACCACATTTTATTGAAAGACCATTAGTACAAGGTGCCATCAACGAGAGCATAGGAGAGAGCTCTCTATTTCACCTGATGGGCTTGTCACTTTTCTTGAAGTAGTTTATCGGTGTTCAAATAGTCTATGAATTGCCTTCAATCTAGCTCCTCGTACTTATTGGAAATGCAACCTCCGAGAAAGTCTCGATGAGTTCATCAATAAGGGATAGGACTTGTCTATTTTGGACCCTTATTGGAATGGACTCATCTTGACATCAATTCTTTGGCAAGTTTGGCCAAAATCATACATTCTTTTCTTTGGGGAACCTTGTAGATGGTGACTTAGGATTTGGGAACACCTTCATGGTAAACTCATTGTAATGATGAAGCTTAGGTTTGAGAACCTTGGGACCTAGTCGGTTGATGACCAATTGAGAATCCCTATCGATGTTGATGCTCTTGACATAGACTGTAATGGCTAACTCCATCGGCAATCAAAGCCTCATACTCAGCTTCATTGTTGGTGTAGGGGTTGGAGAGATAGTATGAGAATCTCATCACATCACAGTTTGGAGTTTAGAGAACTATTCCTACCCCTGCCTTTCATGGAAGAGTAGATCATGGTGCTTCTCCCTTATGAAAGGAAGTTGCACAATCAAAATATCTCTCATGCTTGTCAACCTCCCCCAAGTTCATGATTTGTTCATCGATCATCACTAGTGAGAATCTGGCGTGGTGCGCTAAGAAATCCGCTAATGCTTATCCTTTCACCACACAGAGGGGTATGAATGTGATATCAAACTACGAGAGAATCATGGACCAACATGCTAAATGTTCGAATAGCATTGGTCATGTCATGAGATACTGTAGTGGATTGGTTCTGGAAGTCAAGTTCACCTTATGAGAAAGCATATAGTGTCATAGCTTTTGGGATGCAAAAATCAAAGTTAGGTAATGTTTCTCAAAGGTGGATAGTTTGCTTCAATAGGAATCAGACAACGGTTAAAGTAGTAGAGAGCACTCTCCTTCCCTTCATCATTGGCTAGGGCCAACAAAAAGCTAAGAGAGTCATCCAATGCATCAACATTGAGGATGAGTGGCCTGCCTGAGATAGGGGCTACTAGAACTAGTAGCTTCACCAAATATTATTTGATATCTTCAAAGGCATGCTGGCACTTATCATCCCACTTGAACTTGGCATCCTTTTTGACAAGTGCTGAGAATGGCTTGTATCTCATCGATAGGTTGGAAAGAAAGCATCTTAGATACGCTAACCATCCTTGGAAAGATCTTAGTTGAGTTAAACTTTTAGGAGGTGACATTTCTAAGATAGCTTTGATCTTTTCTGGATCTATTTCTATTCACGGTGTTGGACAATAAACCGAATTTCCACGAAGCTACTCGAATGAACACTTTGGGATTCATTTTGAGGTTATATTTTCTTAACCATTCAAAAACTACTCTCAAGTCAAAGAGATGGTCTTCCTTTTCTTTGCTCTTGATTACTAGATCATCAACATAGCACTCAACCTGATAATGGATGAGTTTATTGAAGATCTGAGTCATGGCCCATTGGTATGTAATACTAGCATTTTTAAGGCCGAAAGGAATGACCCTATAATAATAGATTCTGATCGGTGTTCAAAAAGTAGCATTTCTTTCATCCTCCGGGGCCATCTTGATTTGATTGTAGCGGATGACCCATCCATAAAGAGAATATTGCATGAGGTGGTGATGTCCACCATTAATTACGGTATAGGAAGAGGAAACTCATCCTTAGGACATGCCTTATTTAAGTCCTAAATCGATGCATATGTGAATTTGGTCATTCTTCTTCTTATGACACTAGCTAACCAGGTAGTGTATTTTTCTTCACTGATGAAACCAACATGGATCAGTTTCTTGACTTCAGAAATGACCTGTTCAATTTCTAATCACATGCATCTAGGAGCTTGCTTGATAGGGTTTGTGTTAGGATCTATTGCTAGTTTGTGGATTACTATGTGAGGGGAGCACTTCTAGATGTTGAGGTGATCTCTTATGGCAAGGTAATGGAAAAATCTAGCATGCTCACCTAACTTCTCCCATGGGACCCTCATAATTGGATGATTCTAGTCATCTCGAGGATGTATTGAGAAGATCAACTCAAATAAGAAAGAGGAAGATCAGTTGTTATAATTATTGTTTAGACTTGAAGAGTTTTCATTGAGTTGATTTAGACAACCCATCGTGACCCAGATATAATTCAAGCTAGCTTTATTCTTCGATTTCTTGGATTTTGAAGGAGGTATATAGTAGAATCAGTAAAGTAAGAGGGGTGAGAGAGTTGATACTCTCATTTGTTGATACAAGATGTTTGCTAAAAGAAGAGCTAGCTAAAGTAGAGGTAGTCATTGATGTAGTGAACTTATGGACTAGAGAATTTGACTCATTGGTGGATCTACTTAGCTATCACCTCGCCATTTGTTAAGCTCCCCTTTCCAAGTTTTCTCGGCAACTTGCAAACCTTCCTTGATGTTGGAGGTTTGAGTATCCTCAAGGAAAGTTTCTTAATTTTGGAAATAATTTTCTTAAAAGTATGGGATAAAGAGATATCCAAACCTTCTTTAGTTTTGGTAGGATCGTAAGTGTCCCCAAGGATTACCCTAATGAAACTGGATGGTTATTCCACAAGGTATTCCTTTGAGATAACTATAGCACCGGTATTGAAGCTATGCTTAAGCCAATCCTTGAATTTAAAATAATCTTCCAAAATATGACCTAGCATGCGGTGGTAGGGGAAAAAGTTAGGATCATTGCTTTTGCCCACTTCACTTAGTCTCCTAGGTTTAGGTAGATAAAAATCAAACTCCTTTAAGAGATTCTTAAAGATCTTCCTGATTACCTCTCTCTTAAATGAATAAGGCTTGTTGAGTTTTCCAAAGGTAGGTGGTGTAGCTACGAGGCATGTTTACCATTTCTATTGATGATGTGGCTGAGGAGCAATGTAGGTGGTGGAGGCTATTGTGGTGGACGGTAAGACTTCCTCAGTTGTGGTAGAGGTAGTGGAAGTGATGGTTGTGGAGCATGAGGTCTCTCAAACTGCTCTTTGGCTAGCTATTTTCCTACTACTATCATTACTTCTTCTGAAATTTTCTCTTTATTAATTCTGGAAGGCAATTGTTTGGCTTCTCTTCTAGCCTTGATTAATTTCTCAAATATTTGATAGTGAAACCTTTGGGCATGTAATCAATGGATATTCTTAAGCAGAATCTCAATGGCATGTTGTTGGATAGTTGTAGTTTATTTTATACTTAAATTATGCCATCAGAGAATGTAATCAATAAGGGACTCACCAGGGTTTTATTAAGCTACAATCTTTGCTGAGCTCCAACAAACCTTTTGATGAAGAGTTACTCCAACTCAACAAAAGTCTTCACATTGGGAAGTTTAGCGTCTTGATCAAAAGGCATGCCTTCATCTCTTGATAAGAGATGGAAGAATAAGCAATCGCCACCCTTGTAACAGTAGCTAGAAGTGTGCAATATATATGAGTTCCACTTCATCGTAGCTCTTAAAGAAATTGGAGCAAACCCTTAAGATATTGGATAGCATCAAATTCCTCTAGGTAGGGTCTACCTTTGGGATGATCCTCTGGGATTGAGCAACACTTCTCTCACCTGCTCAACCATGGTTTTGATATCTTTCTATATAGAAATACTATCCAACCTTCTTATATAGGCAGTTAAGCTTCTCGAGGTAATGTCTTGGCTAGATCCAAGACATGCACCTTTAGGGACTAGTCTTAGCTATAATAGGATGAAGCTTGGATTCTTATTTTTGAACTACTAAAATAGTTACTAGCAAATCCTCAAAGGTACTTCACCCCATCTATTTGTTCATCTTTCTATTTTAATTCTTCGAGGTGTTGGGTTGAGTAGGTGTGTCTTCTGCTTGGCCTCAACACCTTCCAAAGTCTAGCTCTTGAGGAGGAACCTTGGGTATCTTCCATGTGTACCCCGAATCTAATAAGTCATCTCATTATGGAGTGACCTTTTATCCCTAAATTGACTAGAAAATCCCAAGATTTCTTTCTTCTCCATTAGTTCTTGAGCTCAATGTCATCTAGCGTGATCAATGGAATAAGCATGAAAGACATTGACCTAATGGGATCCTTATCATGAGGATAAGCATCTAACCTCTAACATCTGGTGAGCTCTTATGAGGACTACACTCACTAGAGAAAAGATAGCTTACTAGATCTAGGCGTGGCACTCTCGAGGAGGATATGGCCATGGGGGCGGCAGCTGTCTCCTCCTCCCTCTTATGACTATCTCCATTGCTTGTGTGGTGGTGGTGGTGGAGAGATGATACATTGAGGTCATCATTCCTTCTTCACCATGACTCAGGAAGAGGGTCGACCAGGAGAGCTCGGCCTCACCATAGTAGGCGGTGTAGATGGGACTGGATCTCTCAGCCATAACTGGATCACCAATGGGGTTTTCTTCTCCCATGATTCAGCCTTCATGGCCTTGGCTAGAATAGTAGATGATGGAACATGTATAGGAGATTATGGGCACAAAGAAGAGTGGAGTGGTAGAGGCACCACCGACTATATCAAGATAGGAGCACCTCTCCTATGATGTGTGGTCCCCATGGTAAGATGTTGTCAATATGGTCAGATGGTAGCACCGAAAGAGAAAGTCCACAAGTGTGGAGGCTTGACTCTGGTATACTTGTTGCTCATTAGTAACATGACTATGGCCTCTCAGCCCTCTCAGCTAAACCACTATGGGGATAACTAATCTCAAATGATTGAGCTGGACTTTGAGTTCATAAGCTCACCTACTGGGTAAAACAAATTGGGGCTAGTGTGACCTCCTCCTCTCAGTGCATGAAATGGAATTGGTGGAGGTGGAAAAAATCCTCTAGCATCCTCTTAATCAGATCTAGAGAGAGGTGGGGCTTTCTATGTGGGAAACCATCCTAGGTAGCTCTCACCTTGACGAGTAGGCGCCTCTAATTCCCTAGCAATGCGAGTGTGATACCACTTGATCATGCGATTCTTGTTTCTGTGTTGGGTTTGGTAGGTCAAGTAGGAGCTACTGAACCTCGGCGGGGAGACAATCCTTTGAATTAGCCTTCCCTTTGAGGGAGTGGGTACTAGCCCTAACTAGGCGCATGGGGAACAACTCCAGTGCTATCCACTATATTTGTGGAAACCCACAACCTTTCTCTTGATGAGAATCTCCTGATGGCATGTGACACAATAACCCGCTTGTCACCATGCTCTTACTAAGCTGTCATGAGGGTTCCCTCACATGTAATCTAACCCCTGAAGCCTCGACCAAAGTGGATGAGGTGGGCATAGTCAGATCGTGAAAGGCTGGCCTCATCCAAAGCCAAATCCATCCCATGAGGAAATGTGAACATATACTTTTGTGCTGCCATTACAATCAATTGAAACTGAAAATAACATTGACTAAAAGTCTATAATGTTGAAAATAAACTTGAATGAGCTTTCTATTTTATTGATTTTTGAATTTTGAATTTTAGAATTTGAACCCACACTCAACAACTTGAAAGTGTTAAGTGGGCCTTAAATGGATTTAGAAGAGATTTTGAGATTGATTGGAAAGAGGATTTTGAATGTAGAATCCATTTTCAACAAATTTGGTATGTTGAAAATGGGTTCAAATATTTTGATGCTCCATAGGTTCATGTTTGAATTTGAGTATGTTAGAGTAAAGGGTCAATTGATTTTGTTTTTGATTTGAGATTTTTTTTCAATTTACTCACTTAGGAAATTTGGGTATGCTAGGTCAGGTGTTTGAAAACAATTTCTACTTTTTCTTTTATTTGCTTTATTTTGTGAATCATGTGTGATTTTGAAAGATGGAATCCTCATTTTGAAAATTTGGGTATGCTAAATGAAGAATCCAAATGTGTTTTATTTTTAAAAATAAGATTCTTAGAAAATTTGGGTATGCTAAGGAAATCCTAATGTGTTTCTTCTTTTTGATTTTATTTTGATAAAGATAATCCTTAGCAAATTTGGTATGCTAAGGAAATCTAAATGAATTTTATGTTTTTGATTTTGTTTTGAAATAGCATCCTTAGCAAATTTGGGTATCTTGAAATCCTAATGTTTCTTTTGTTTTTTTTGATTTTGAAAGTAGGATTCATAGCAAATTTAGGTAAGCTAAGGAAATCTAATGTGTTTCTTTTTTTTTATTTGATTTTAAAAATAGGATTATTAGCAAATTTGGGTATGCTAATGAAATCCTAATGGGTTCCTTTTTATTTTGGATTTTGTTTTGAAAATGGAGACATCACTTTAGCAAATGTGGTATGCTAAAATGAAGTTCCAATGTATTTTAAATTTTGTGAAATGGAGATTTAACTTAGGAACTTGAGTATGCTAAATGAAATTCCAAAAATGTTTTTCAAATTTTGTTTTGAAAATTGAGAATTCACTTTAGCAAATGTGGTATGCTAAAAATGAAGTTCCAATGTGTTTTTTGAATTTTGTGAAATGGAGATTTCACTTAGCGAAGTTGACTATGCTAAATGAAATTCCAAAAAATGTGTTTCAAAATTTGTTTTGAAAATGGAGACATCACTTCAGCAAATGTGGTATGCTAAAATGAAGTTCCAAGTGCATTTTGTTTCTGAATTTTGTGAAATGGAGATTTCACTTAGCAAATTTGAGTATGCTAAATGAAATTGAAAAAATGAGTTTCAAATTTTATTTTAAAAATGGAGACTTCACATTAGAAAATGTGGTATGCTAAAAATGAAATTCCAATGTGTTTTTTTAATTTTTAATTTTTATTTTGACTAAAAATGAAACCTCCATTCAATAAATGTGGCTATATTAAATGGAGAGGTTTCATATGTATTTTTTGAAAATTGATTTTTAACTTTGATTGGAAATGAAACATCCATTCAATAAATGTGGGTATATTGAAGGGAGGTTTCATATATTGCTTTGGAAATTTATTTTGATTTTGATTGAAATGAAACCTCCATTCAATAAATTTGGGTATATTGAATGGAGAGGTTTCATATGTGTTTGAAATTTACTTTGATTTTGATTGAATGAAGATCCATTCAATAAATGGGTATATTGAATTGAGAGGTTTCATATGTGCTTTTATTGATTTTTATTTTGATTGAAATGAAACCTCCATTCAATAAATATGGGTATATTGAATGAAGAGGTTTCATATGTGTTTGAAATTTACTTTGATTTTGATTTTATGAAGCTTCCATTCAATAAATGTGGGTATATTGAATGGAGTTTCATATGTGTTTTGAAAATTGATTTTTTGATTTTGATTGAAATGAAACCTCCATTCAATAAATATGGGTATATTGAATGAAGAAGTTTCATATGTGCTTTTGAAATTTATTTTATTTTGATTGAAATGAAATTCCATTAAATAAATGTGGGTATATTGAATGAAATTCATATGTGCTTTTGAAAATTTATTTTGATTTTGATTGAAATGAAACCTCCATTCAACAAATGTGGGTATCTTGAATGGAGAGGTTTCATTTGTGTTTTTTTGAAATTTATTTTGATTTTGATTGAAATGAAACCTCCATTCATAAATGTGGGTATATTGAATGGATAGTTTCATATGTGCTTTTGAAATTTATTTTTGATTTTTTTTGAAATGAAACTCCATTCAATAAATGTGGGTATATTGAATGGAGAGGTTTCATATGTGCTTTTGAAATTTATTTTGATTTTGATTGAATGAAACCTCCATTCAATAAATGTGGGTATATTGAATGGAGGTTTCATATGTGCTTTTTAAATTTACTTTGATTTTGATTGGAAATGAAGACTCCATTCAATAAATGTGGGTATATTGAATGGAGGTTTCATATGTGCTTTTGAAAATTGATTTTGATTTTGATTGGAAATGAAACCTCCATTCAATAAATATGGGTATATTGAATGAAGAGGTTTCATATGTGCTTTTGAAATTTACTTTGATTTTGATTGGAAATGAAGCTCCATTCAATAAATGTGGGTATATTGAATGGAGAGGTTTCATATGTGCTTTTGAAAATTGATTTTGATTTTGATTGGAAATGAAACCTCCATTCAATAAATGTATATTGAATGGAAGGTTTCATATGTGCTTTGGAAATTTACTTTGATTTTGATTTTGATTGAATGAAACCTCCATTCAATAAATATGGGTATATTGAATGGAGAGGTTTCATATGTGCTTTTTGAAAATTAATTTTTTATTTTGATTGGAAATGAAACCTCCATTCAATAAATGTGGGTATATTGAATGGAGAGGTTTCATATGCATTTTTTTTAAATTTATTTTTAGTTTTGACTGAAAATGAAACCTCCATTCAATAAATGTGGGTATATTAAATGGATAGTTTTCATATGTGCTTTTGAAATTTATTTTGATTTTTGATTGGAAATGAAACCTCCATTCAATAAATGTGGGTATATTGAATGGAGAGGTTTCATATGTGCTTTTGAAAATTGATTTTTGATTTTGATTTGAAATGAAACCTCCATTCAATAAATGTTATTATATTGAATGGAGAGGTTTCATATCTTTGATTGAAAATTCTAATTCACATGGAGAATGTGTTGAATGCAAAGTTGTGATTTTGCTTGAAATGAACATCCATCACATATTTGGATGTATTGAATGGAAAGGCCATCTTTAAATTTTGTGCTTTTGGAAAATGATTGTTGGTTTTATTTTGAAATTTATTATGTAATAATTATAAAATTGTTAGATGTAGTGCAAATATTTTATTAATGTATTTTAAAAGTGCTTTTGAAAAATGACTTTTATGAAGGATTTATTTTGTTTTTTTTTAGAATGAACCTCCATTGCCATAGAAATGGTAAGGAGGATGTTTAATTATTTATTTTTATAAAATTTTATTTTCACCCATTGGGCTACCTAACAGGGATTTTAAGACCAACACGGGGTGAGGTCCTAAAACCTAAAGATTTTGACAAGCTTAACTTAAGGTTGAAATAAGCTAAATACCAACGAAAAATAAAGATAGTCTTGGATTCATACAAAACAACAAACCCACTATCGATACTTGGAGATAATGATCATTTACCAAAGATGGAGAAAGGACCTTCCCCTAGTGCTAAAATCTATAATGAAAAATTATATATTTTTTTCATCTATCCCCTTTGGGAAAGAGGATAAATGAAAATAGAAATATAATACCTTGTTGGGACACCACATAGATCCGCAGATATTCTTATTAGGGTGATCAAGTACAACATTGAGGAATGGTGTACTATCTTGAGAGATAGAAGTCACCATCCTACAAATGGACTTAATCACCTTAATAAGGACTCGTAAGACTATGGGTCTTGAAATGTACAAGATTCTCCAAGTTTACATAAAAAGTAAAAGCGGGTTTATTTTAAATGAGTTCATTATGTTCCTACAAAGGGCAAGCCCCCATAGTTAATTACATTAAAGAATATTCCTTAGGAATACTCTTGATTAAGGTAAATGATCATTTTCTCCAAAGATTTTGAAAGGTAAATTTATCAAGTGGGATCTATTAAGAGGAGAGTTCTTATTGAAGATAAATGAATAAGGGGATGCTTAGGATACTAGAAAATAGTAAGCATCCCAACTATCTATGGTTCTTTACATTTTTTGAAATTAATTAATTTGAGTTGAATTTTTTATAGAAATCTTGGCTTACAATTCCATGATACAAAGTCATGAAATGCCTAAGAGGTGAGGATTTATACCAAGCCCACAAAATGAAAGAAACCTGAACCTAAATCTAGGAGCTTTGGCGAGGCCAAAAGCGACCTAAATATCAAATATGGGTATTTGGTTTACCTCCATAAGAGAGGATAAATCCACTATTGGACTTACAACTGGGGTGGCCACCAACTAACACCTCCATTTTAAAGCATGTAGGCAAGAAAATGCTTTTGTAAGATAATATTTGTTTTAGAAAGAGACTAAGTCCAAAACACTCCCTAAGAGACTAGATCATATAGGGCATGATTTAATGACTTAAATCTAATGCAGTTACATTTTATTTTCAATTTGGACAACCAATTTGACACAGAGCTTTAGGATTCAAATAATGCATGAGAATTTAGATTATGGGCCAAAATCAGCAAGACAAGGAGGTGTGTTTCCACCATGACTCTCAAAGGTCAAGCGAAGTTCTCTGGCAAAGGTGGAAGCCCTCCAATCAAGAGTGAATCAATATGCTTTTTATGCATGATGTGAGAAAGAAAATACAACATCCAACTAAGGGGTTGCTAATTCATTTATCCTATTTTATAACCTATGCTTTAGATGAGGTTATGAGTTATTTATTTTTTTAATTTGAATTGATTAGTTGGATAGAAAATTTATTTTTCTAAGATCCTAAATCATCATCTAGGCCATACATCAAACCAATGAAGAAACTAAGAAAAGATTTTATCTTAATGCACAAGCTAAAAAAACATCAATCAATTTATAAAGCTAGCGTAAAAGAATAAGAGGCCATTTTGGTCTCCACCGCACAAACCGAAAAAATTGGGTGGTAGCTTATACAACAATTATAAATGAATTAAATACAATCAAGAAGAATTCATTGTTATGGGGTCTTTCATTTCTTCATTTCTTCTTTCTTCTTTCTTCTTTCTTCTTTCTTCTTTCTTCTTTCTTCTTTTGGTTGGTTGGAATGGTTGATCCAATGGTTTACATGGTACATAAGGCTTATAACCAATGTTCATCCCAATCCCCATAACAATCATTCCATAATCCTAATTGCAAAATTACATAAAAATTGGAAAAAGAAATCTAACTAAAACTTGTAAATCAGAGATTAGATAAATAAACTATACAATCCCAAGCATGTATATGTAACCAATTCCACTTGGCCTATTTATAAGCATGGAAAGAGAATCATGTAAAAAGTTTATGTTTGTTTGATTTTGGTTTGATTATTTAGTTTATATGTGTGATGTGGAATTCCTTCATAAGTCATGGCATATGAGTGTAAAGGACTTAAGTAAGTGTTATCTCTTTTTCAAATGGACTATACACTTTGCAAATCCTATACAATTATATGTTAAGAATGAGATGGAGAATCACATAACACATTATATACTTCATGCAAGATCATAAATAATTATAGGTATACTCTTTTGTGATATTTGATTTATAAGTTTTGAAAATAATTTTGAGATTTAGTATTCATAATAATATTCATATCCTTACTTTAGCCAAAGCATGCAATTTGACATAAAGGAAACATTTCATTTTAATTTGATTTTCAAAGGCATGAATGCATGATTTTCATATGACATAGACATTTAGCATATTAGGAAAGAAATGAAGTGATGAAAGCATGTAAATTCATTCACCATAATTAATTTCTATAGACAATCTTATGGAATATGATTATTTAAAGTAAATCAAATTTATTTTAAGGAGATTTTTTTTATTTTTTTTGAGTTTGATTTGAATTTAGGAAATGCGAAATGGTTTGCTGGTCCTAACCTATTCCCCACATGTGTATGATGTTTTAATTTGTTTTTAGAACCATTAGATTGATTTTATATTTTGTTTAGGTTAATACATTAGTTCATTTAATTACCCTTACACACAACTTTAACATATTTAACCTAATAATTATGAGCCAAAGTATGACAAAAAAAACCATAGGAATTTAAATTAACAATTCAGAATTTAAGTACTTTCGTAACCCTTCCCACACATTTGGGTTGGATTTTGATTTCCTTAATCTACTTAGGTTATTGAACACCTAAGAACCTACCCAAGATGAATTAGTTAAGTTCTAAAATATTTTGAAAATTTATCAAGTTAATTAAGTAGTTGATTATTGGATTAGCCCTTAATTAAGTTTGGATTAAGAAAGGAAAGGGTTTTTGACAATGGTTTAGAAAAAATTACCCAAACCCATTCCATAAACCTCTTCTTCACTTAAGCAAGGATTAATTAACTTAATAAATGGATTAAACCATTATTCACTTACTTAATTACCCTTAATTACATTAAGAGAGTGATTAAATTCATTAATTCTTCCTATTTAACTCATCAATAAATCCCAAGAAAATTAGGGAAGGTCATCCCACTAAATGCATTTGAGAAATTGAAATGAATTAATGAAGTAATTAAGTAGTAGGGTTATTAAGCTTTTTAAAACCCTAATTAAAAAATCATTGTTCAAAATCAATTGGAAATAATTTTAGATTATTCTTGATTGAATTATCTTCACAATGCATTTTAGTTAGTATTTTTTTTATTTTTTTAGATTTAGTTATATTATTTTAAAGATCTAGTGATTAAGGAATTAATTAAAACCCTAATTATATAACTAATCTCGTCGGTGCCATGTGGACTGCTGATGCAACATGAGCTTTCCATGTGGCACGATGGGATTTGCTATTTAAGTAGTCACATCCCATGTGCATGTTGCTACACTTTCTCCTTGGTCACGATCAAAGATGAAATAGTTAGGATTAAGCCCGCAGTTCTTAAGGGAGTAATCACATATCCTACGTGGCTTGATCAGGACCATCCATCCAAAATGAGCGGATGGATGATGATCCGCTCGTCTAAGCTCACTGTGGAGGAGCATCCCGCACTCCTTAGGGCATGATCCAAGCTCGATTGAGCTCAATTGACTCAAACAACCATCATCAAGCAAGGGGCAAGACATCTAATGGTCAAAATGCAATAGGGTGAAATTTCTTTCATAAATGACCAAACACTTCCTATTGTAGGCTCAGTTTGAAGGCATACCTCGCTGGAGGCTATCACCAATGCTCCCAACCATCGAGGTAGATTCATCTAGTGGAGATGAAGCCCTGTTGAAAGTTTTAAGCCTTAGGATGAAGTGGATCATTTTATGGACCAAGATGGGCTTCAATTTCTTGCAGCCTTGATCAAACTCCCCTCTTCTGTGCCTTAAGAATTTGGATGAAGCTTTGGATAAACTCGATTGAGTCCCCTAAGGGTGCTTGCAAAAGAAATTGGCTTGATATTAGGTATTGAGTGAGATGGAAATCCTTGCTACCTCCCTTATTGACAAATCGAGAAATGGAGAAATGCAAAGTGCTCTATGAGGCTTGGAGAAGCTTGAGGATGCTTGCTCTAATTTCCCTAGCTTCAATCGAGTGTGAGTGTATGAAAATGAAATGAAATTAGGAGGAGTATATCTCCCCCTAGATGGATCGGACGGCTGCAAGCTATCCTTCCATTTTGGATCAATTGATCAGATGCAATGGGTTTGTTAGGTAGTTTGAGATGGCACATGGTTTAATTTTGGAAAAAGAAGGTAGTGGAGTGGTTGCCATGTGCAAAACAAGGTAGAGGAATGATTTCCATGTGCTCATATCCAAGTGGTTGGTTGGTTTGGCCATTGGGGTTTAGCATCCCATTGTCATGTACCATGCTTAGTGTATGGTCCCTTAAGAGGGTGCCAGTGTCCAAGAAGAGGATTTTACCAAATTCAAGTGAATTTGGCCAAAGAATTACCCTTTCACTTAGGGGTAAAAAAGTCATTTAGCTTGGATTTCTGTTTGAATATGTTTGGTATGATTGAAAAATGGATTGGGCTAAGTTTTAATGAATTTGGAATTGATTTGATATGATTTGGCTCATGTTGACCCATTTAGGTCAAAATGGGATGAGTCAAGTTGACTAATTGGTCAAATTAGATCAAGCCAAGGGTTGGGTCAGGTTCATATGATCATATGAATTGATTTTGTATCTTTGTTTCAAATCAATTTGGTTTATATTTGGATTTGGTTTATTTTATTTCATTTAGGTCAAATGGGTCAAGTTTACCAATTTGATCCATTTGGCCTATCGGTCATGGGTTAGTTTAAGTTTCATTTGAAATGTATTGGTATCTTTGTTTCCAATCAATTTTAGCTTAATTTGATTTTGGCTCAATTTGACTTTTCAGATCAAGTTGGGTTCATGGTCAATTGGGCTAGGTTGGGTTTAGTTGGCCAATTGAGGTTATTGTCAAGTTCAACAAGTCATTTGGAATGAACTTGACCCATTGGTTTCAACCAATTTGGCTTAGATCAAGTTTTGACACATTTTGACTTTTTAGATCAAGTAGGGTTAACTTGGGTCAAGTGGCCAGTTGGGCTAGGATAGGCTTAAATGATGACTTGGTTAAGTTCAAACAGTGATCATGAATGAATTTTGATCAATGGTTTCAATCAATTTGGCCTATTATGGATTTTGGCTAGTTTAGGTTTCAATTTGGCTAGGTTTTGACTTGATGAACCCGGTTTGACATGGTTTGAATTTGGGATTAATCATCTCATGATAATTGTTTCTCATAATGTGAGCTTGGTTGGGCTTAGTTCAATCCGGTTTGGGTAGGATTAGAATTTGGCTCAAAGACTTTAGGTCAATGTCAAGTGAGCCTAAGTGGTCAATTGACTTGATCAAGGCTTGAATCAAGTTCGATTGAACATATGACTGTGATTGAAATGCAAATCCATTTGCAAGTGATTTAGTGAAATGGGTTTTATTCATTTGATGATTTCAAGTTCAAAGGGTTGAGTTTGATTTGAGTTTGATTTTTGAATTTAGCTTTATTTTGATGATTAAAGTTTGTATATTGGATTCATGATTGAAGGATTGATTGAATCATGAAAAAAAATCAAGTTTGGCTTGATTTGAATTTGATTTGGCTAAGTTCAAGAATTTGAAATGAAAGGCTTAGGTTGAATTTTGGTTGAATTTGGATATGAGTTTTGAATTTAGTTTTGGATACTTGAATCTATATTTCATTTATTTTTATGAATATAAATGGGTTATGAGAAAATCTATTGAATTTGAATTGATTTAGCTTTAATTCAAGTGAAGTCCATAAGATAGAATCAAAGTGACTTGTGAAGGATTTTTGAGCTTGGAATTTTAATCATAAGCTTCAATCATTTGAAATTGATTTGAGTTTGAGAAAATCAATTAAGTTTGGAATTGATTTGAGTTTGAGGTTGATTTGGAGTTTGACTTGATAGGAGGAAGTGAGGATTTGGTTTGAAGCTATAAGGTAGGCAAATTTTCCAACACTCTAAGCATGATCAATTCTATGGCTAACTCTTCTAAGTCTCTAGGGTTTGGTTGAGTGTTCACCTAATCACTAGTGTCTTAAGACTAAGGAAACTCTTAGTGTCTAAGAGAAGTCCTATGTCTAAGATGGAGGGGTTGAGAGCTCATACGAAAATTAAGGTCAACAATTACCTTTCTCTTTATTGGTTTTTTTCTTCTTATTGGTTAATTTGCTGCAACCTTTCGCTATACTGGTCAAACCTTTGTTGATCCTTCTGAATTGGCATTTTTGGTTTATGGTGGTCAGTTGCTTCCTTTGGCTTCCTTTTGTGTGTTCTGGTCTTGGTTGTTGGCTTGTTAAGGTATGCTGGTGGTGGTTTTGGTGGTGTTACTCCTTGGTTCCATTAGCTGGGCCAATGATCTTGTTGTGACTTCTAGGTTGTTGGCTTTATGTGATTGGCCTGTTATGAGTTTTAGTTGGTGGGTTGGTATAAATGGGCTTGGTGGTTGTTTTCTCTATTTGTTTGGTGCAGGATTAGATCACTATAGACTACATGCCTTGCATGGCTGCTGGTATCAAGTATACTGGCTATGATGGCTTTGATGTTACCTCCTTTCTTTGGTTGGTAGCTTTATATATGATTGTAACCCTTTTTATGAAGATGCTCATATGTATTGTTGCCTCTTGAGATGATCTTAATTGAGCCTAAGCCTTTTCTTTCTCAGCTCTTTCCTTTTGCTCTCTTTATCCTTATCCTTAGCTATGACTTTTTCTTGGTAATGTTTTTTGGAGAATTCTTTCATAGGTTGGAACTTTATCAAAGGCCTGGTCATTTCTCAATCATCCTTACCACTGCTGCTGTGGAGCTTGCTTATCCTACTTTCTCAAAGGAATCATGAACTGCAGCTGACTCAACCATTTCCTATTTTCATGCTTTCTTTTGTTTTACTCTATGTCATTTTTCTATCATGCTTTTTAGTTGTTATTTTTTCTTTTTTGTTTTCTTTTCCTCTTTATGTTTACATAGAGTTTAGCTATTTATGTTTCTTGTAGCTCTATGAGAGGTAGAATACCTAGATTTACCCCATTTGAGGACATTGTATCTTTTCCTTTTATGACAATAAAATTCTAACTTTTTCTACCAAAACTCTACCATAATCCTAACCAACCAAACCCTACCCTAAACCCACTAAACCCCAACTAACCTTAAATCCTAAACCCCACCCTAAACCCTAAATCTTAAACCCAGGCCTAAACTACCCTACTGACCTACTCCCCACCCTAAATCTAAACCCTAATCCACACCCAACCACTGAGCCATACCACACCCAACCTACTACCCTAAATCTAACAAACCTAACCTAATCAGACCTGGGCCCTAAACCCCCTAAAACTACCCTAAACCTAAACCTAAATGGTGAACCACCAATCTACCACAAGGCCCTAAACCCCAGGCCTGAGCCCTAATTACCTGCACCCGGGAGACCCTAAAGGCTATAGGCCCTAGGCCCAAATCTGAGCCTAAACCCTAAACCCCTAACCCTAAACCCTGGCCTCTGGTCCTCTAAACCCTGGCACTGAACCTAAAACCTAAACCTGACTAAATAAAACCTAAAATAATAAATAAAACTTAAACCTGTAAAATGAAAAATAAAATAAATAAAAAACTAAACTAAACCTAATAAAAATAAAATAAAATAAAAAAAAACCAACTTAAAACCTAAAGCTAAAATAAAATAAAATAAAATAATAATAAATTAAAAAATAAATAAAACCTAAATTAAATTAAATATAAAATAAACTAGAATAAAAAACTTAAATAAAATAAAACTAAATGTAAAATAAAATAAAATATGCTTAAAATAAACCAAGAAATAAATAAAACTAAATAAACTAAACCTAAAAAAAAACCTAAAAATAAATAAAGTAAAACAAAACCCTAAATGTATAAACCTAAACCTAAACCTAAACACTAAGATTGGGCGAACCTTGATGGCGGGAACATCACCATCAAGGCTCATCTAGATGCGGAGGCGAAACGAGAGGTGGTGGTTATCCACAGTGGTGTGGGATTTGGAGGTGCTGGTGGATATGGAGGTGGTGGCCAAAGCAATGGTGGTTATGAAAGTGGGAGAAGCGATGGAGGTTATAGTCGTGGTGGTTGTGGAGGGAGAGACCGGGGATATGATGGTGGATCCCGCTACTCAAGAAGTCGAGTGGTTCTGATGGGAATAGGAGAAACAGATGAACGACCAATCGATATGTTGCTTATGGAACTGTGTCTTTCAAGTGGAGACAGTTCTAGTTATCTAGGGTTTTTTATTTGCTCTATGTGTGCTCATTTTTTATCTATGTTGTTGTTGTGTCTTAGAAAACTTGGTGTGTTACTTGGTTGATGAAATGAAAAAGAAGAAATGTTGAATTTGGTCCTATGTTAAAAAAAAACTAAAAAACCTAAACTAAAACACGACCCTAAATCCTAAATAAACCTTAAAAACTCTAAACTACAAACCCTAAACCCAAAACCCTAAACCCAAAACCTAAAAACTAAATAACCTAAACCCTAAAACCCTAACCCAACCCTAAACCTAAAATACTAAAAAATAAACCTAAACTAAATAAAAAAAATAAATAAATTCTAAACCAAAATAAAATAAAAAATAAAATAAATAAGAACATAAACTAAACCTAAACCTAAACCTAAAAGAAAATAAAATAAAATAAAACTAAAAAAAATAAAATCTAAATAAAATAAAAA
Organism: Cymbidium sinense; assembly: GCA_021442155.1. Taxonomy (NCBI): domain Eukaryota; kingdom Viridiplantae; phylum Streptophyta; class Magnoliopsida; order Asparagales; family Orchidaceae; genus Cymbidium; species Cymbidium sinense. Next base: position 79,769 of record JAKCPB010001215.1, on the reverse strand, counting down.
AAAAATAACAATAAAATAAAATTTAAAATAAAATAAAATAAAACTAAATAAAACCTAAACCTACAATAAACCTAAAATAAATAAGAAATAAAACATAAACTTAAAACTAGACCTAAACCTAAAATAAAAATAATAATACTAAACTAAACTAAAACAAACTAAACTATAAAATTAAACCTAAACCTAAAATAAACTAAACCCAACTTAAACTAAAATAAATAAAATAAAATAAACTAAAATAAACTAAAATAAACTAAAAATAACATAAAATAAAACCTAAACCTAAACCTAAAAATTAAATAAACTTAAACCCAAACCTAAAAATAAAAAATTAAACTAAAAAAACTAAAATAAAATAAACTAAACTAAAAAAATAAACCTAAACCTAAACCTAAAATAAACTAAAATAAAAGCTAAACTAAAATAAATAAATAAACTAAATTAAAATAAAATAAACCTAAATCAAAATAAAATAAACTAAAATAAATCAAAATAAAATAAAATACATAAAACTGCTTACTTAATTTAAAAAAATAAAATTTATAAAATAAAAATAAAATAAAAACCCTAACTCTAAACCCTAAACCCTAAAACTAACCCTAAACTCAAAACTCTAAACCCTAAACTTACAACCCTAAACCCTAAACCCTAAACCCTAAACCCTAAACCTTAAATCCTAAACACTAAAATCCTAAACCCTAAACCCTAAATCATAAATCTTAAAAAACCCTAAACCTAAACCTTAAACTGGCCCTAAACCCTAAACCCTAAAAACCTAAAATTGTATGAGCTTTATATTCCATAATAGACCACCTCTCTCAAGTTTTCATAGGGATGCTGATGGGTAGCTTCTTGTTCGTGGACAAATGAAGAAGGAATTGACTTGATTTCAGACACCTAAGTGTCTATTTTTGAGAAATCCTCATCTATAGCATAATATACCACCTCCCTGAAGTTTCAAGAATTTTTGATGTTATTTGAAATCTAAAGTTTGTTGAAAAGCCACTTGCAAATTAATTTTATGTAGTGTCTCTTCTAAATTTAGGGCTCAAATTGATCTAAACCTAAACAACATTAGTTTAATCTTTCCCTAATTTCAGAAGATAACAATAATACTTCAAATTTGTTCATGTACTCATTTATAAATCTAACCCTAAAAATAAAAAGTAAACCTAAATAAAAATAGAAAATAAAATAAGCTAAAATAAATAAAAAAATAAACTACATAAAGCTAAACCTATCGGTTTACTTAATTTAAAAAAAATAAAACTCTAAACCCTAAACCTAAATCTTAAGCCCTAAATTGTACACCCTAAAACTAACCCTAAACCCTAAACCTTCAAACCTAAAACCTAAACCCTAAATACTTAAAAACCCTAAACCCTCAACCTTAAACCCTAAACCCTAAACAAACATTAAATACTAAACCTTAAACCCTAAACCCTAATCTTAACCCTAAACTCTAAACCCTAAACCTTAAACCATAAAATTGTAAACCTTAAACCCTAAACTATCCGTAAATCATAATCCTTAAATCCTAAACCATAAAACCCTAAACACGAAATTCTAAATTCTAAACCCTAAATCCTAATCCCAAATTCTAAACAAAATATCCTATTGCGCTTTATCTCTGGCAATTTTGTGTTCCCGTTCTTTTTCCTATGGTTTTGGCTGCATTTCAGGCTGTTCCGATCGTGATCGCTAATTTTTTGCTTGGTTGCACCATAACCCTCAACTTTGTTACTTATGTGACTCTCACTGGATCATTCAATGGCAGAGGCATCGCTCTCTGTGAAACCGTGCTCGTCCCTCTTGGATGCGCTAACTTTGCTCTCTGATCTTAAAGGTATTTTGGATTCGAATCCATCCGGTATTGTGCCTACTATCAAGTCCTTTAAAGATGCTCTTTCTGGTAAGATCCCTAGCTCTAATGCCTCGGTTAACTTAGTTTCCACATCATTCCGTGGAATGCCAGCTGTCATGTGCTCTGACCAGGATGTCGAGATATTAGCTAAGCCTTTTGAGTTCTCTTTGGTTGGTAAATTTTCTCTACGGTGCCCTACTCTAGATAATATCCGTTCTTTCTTCCATAACTTAAAGCTTTTGGGAGTCTTTACTATTGGGCTGATTGATCCTCGTTATATCCTTATTCAGTTATCCAATGGTTTAGATTATTCTTAAGTCTTTGCTCGCTGTTCCTATTTTGTGTATAATTGTCAAATGCGGCTCTTAAAATGGTCACCCCTTTTTGATGTCAAAAAGGAATACCCTATTGTTCCTTTATGGCTTGCTTTTCCCAACATGAGAATTCACTATGTTACTCACCAAGTTTTGTTTATGGTTGGGGCTCTATTTGGTAGACCCCTTCAAATTGATCAAGCCACTGCCGTTAGATCTCGGCCATCTATTGCACGTATCTTGGTTGAGATTGACATTACCAAAAAATACCCTAAAGAAGTTTGGATTGGTTCGAAAAAATTTGGATATAATCAGAAAGTGGAATTTGAAAATTTCCCCATCTTTTGCACTCATTGTAAGATTCCATGGTCATGACCACTCTGAATGCTTTGTGTTACATCCTAACCTCAAAAGAATATATCACGGATACTAATACCTCTTGGAACTAGGAAAACCAATAAGTTAGTTTATGTGCCTAAAGCTACTCATAATGGAACTCATCCTCCCTACCCCCCCTTTATTACCCACTGATTTGTCCAATGAAAAAAATTTAGAGCTTGGCAAAAATACTACTATTGAGGTGTGTGAAGAAACTAATGAGCATTTACCTAGCACTACTCCCACTTGTAATAGTTTGGCCTCTCATGACAATCCTATGCTTCACTTGAATCTTAATGACAATTTGAAAGGGGATCTTATATTGGATCAAAATAATATTAATCCTTTGGTGTCAGATCAAAATCAGATTATGCATCATGGTACTGAGAATGATATTTATACTTTGAATGGTGCAAGAACCTCTCCTTCTACTTCTCTACAGAGTGATACTCAAGCTATTTCCATTTCTCATTCTTACTCTAATACTGAAGAAGAGAAATCAACACTAATAAAACATTGACTGATATTGCTCCTATTCTGGATACCAAAAACCAATCCCTCTCGATGGAGATACTTTAGATACTGATAGACCCTTCCAAACAATTATTAAAAAAAATCTTCCAAAGACAAAATGACTAATAATAACTTCACTAGAACCACACGTTCTTCTCTAACACCTCACATATAATTATGTCCTCCTCTCTTCTTTTTTACATTTCCTTTTTCCTTTGTCTTTTTGGTTTCCTTATGATTAATTTTCCTATCTGGAATTTCTGGCATTGTGGGACTCTCCCTGTCCGCAACCATGTTAGGAGCCTCTGTCGCACTCATAACATCAAATTACTTATTATTATTGAGCCTTTCATTCACTCTTCCAAGATTGCCCATGTTGCTAGATCAAATGAATTTCAAAATTTCCTCTTCAATCTTAATAATAAAATATGGTGTTTTTGGAATAATTCCATCACCATTTCTATCATTGATGATCTCGAACAATTGGTAAATGTCAAAATCTCTTTAGGTGAGTTTTTGGCCTTTGGTTCCTTTATCTATGCTTCTTGTAATAAAGCCGGTAGGAACATACTTTGGACCCACTTAAGAACCTTTGCCTCCTCAGTTAATCTACCCTGGTTGGTTGGGGGTGATTTCAACATTATCATTGCTTCTTCGGAAAGGAGGGGAGGATGTTCTCCTAACCTCCATTCCATGGAAGACTTCTCTAATATGATTCTAGATTGTAATCTGATTGACATTAGTTTTTCTGGGTTTGACTACACATGGCATAACTCTAGACTTTGGTAGTGTCTTGATAGGACCCTTTTTAAATCTCTTTGGATCAATCAATGGCCCCTTTCCTCTGTTGAGCATTTGAGCAGAACCTTGTCTGATCATGCTCCTCTTTAATCTCTATCAAAGCTTCCCCCCTTAACTCTTCTACTCCCTCACCTTTTAGATTCCAAAATATGTGGACCCAACATGGCGATTTCACTAATGTTGTTTGCACTAATTGGATGGCTCCTATCCACCCGGATAATTCTGTTAAAGGTATGATTCATCTTTGGCTTAAGCTCAAAAGACTTAAACAAAATCTTAATTGATGGAACAAGCATATTTTTAAAAATCTTTTTACCAATCTTAAAGCTATGGAGCAAGTTGTTTGCTCTCTTGAAGAGGTTGTTCTTATGGATCCCGAAGCTTCGATGAGTGAACAGCCAAAGATAACTTGATTAATTACCAAAATATGGAGGAAATATATTGACATCAAAAGCGCAAAACATATTGCCGATTTAAAAACACAAGGTACTTTCATGCTATTTGCAATAAATGGAAAGAATTAAACTCGATTAAGAAAATTAAGAACTCTAATGGTGACTGGATAACTGATAATACTGAAATTAAGGAATCTATCATACATCACTTTCAAAATTTATTAAATTCTAATACTTTGTTAGAAACCCCTCCAACACACATCTTATCCATTCTATGATTAACAATGAGGAAAACCATTTGCTCACTTTGTCCCTCTAAGATTAGTAGTACACTCAATAGCATAAAATGACTATTCTTGTCGATCGATGGCTAACTCATTTTTTTCAGCATTGTTGGCCTTTTATTAAATCGATCTTGTTGATCTTATTGATTTTTTGATGGAAGCTCTATTCCCGGATATTTTCATGTACTAGTATTGTCCTTATTCCCAAAACTAATAACCTCGAATCTTGGGGTGATTTTAGACCTATTAGTCTTTGCACCTTTTCTACAAAACTCATTGCTAAATTAATTAACAATAGGATTAGCCCTCGCTTCTTAAAATCATCTCCTAACCAAACCGGCTTTGTTAAAAATAGAGCCATATCGATAATAATATTCTTCTCTCAAGAGTCGGTTCATGACATTGATGTTCCTTCGAGGAGGTAATATCGTCTTCAAACTGGACATCTCTAAAGCCTTTAACAACCTCTCGTGGGATTTTCTTTTTCAAATCCTCCATTTATTTGGTTTCTCTGAGAATTTTATCTAGCTTATAAAAGTTGTATCACTAATGTCTGGTTTTTTGTTATCATGAATAGTGAGTCCCTTGGTTTCTTTAATTCGAGTCATGGTTTGCGATAAGGTGACCCATTTTCTCCTTCTCTTTTTATTATTGCTCTAGAATACCTTTCAAGGGGCCTCAATGATCTTTTCACTAAAACTCTTAACATGTCTTTTAAAACTCATGGTGGTTTCCCCATTTCTCATCTTAGCTTTGCTGATGATTTTATAATCTTCTACAATGCCTCTCTTCACCATGTTAAAACTATTAAGAATCTCTTAAATAATTTTGGCAAAGTTAGTGGTCTCTTTCTCAATGAAAGAAAATATTGTTTTATCCCCTCTGCTAAGATTCCTAACAATAGACTTAATCAAATCTCCAAAATTTCTAATTTTAAGCAAAATCAACTTCCCATTAATTATCTCGGGCCTCCGCTCTTTAAAGGCCAGAAAAGATCCCATCTTTTTGATGACCTTATTAAGAAAATATCTAATAAAATTTGGGAATTTCATTTACTCTCTTCGGTGACCTTGATTAAGAGCACTCTTAATTCCATGCCTTTATGTCTCATCCAAACCATTGTGCCGACCATTTCTATCATCGACAGAATTGAGCATCTCCTAAACAAATTCTTCTGGGGCTCCAATACCTCCTCTAAAAGAATGCACTGGACCTCTTGGTTTAAAAGTTGTGGCACTTTTGACAAAGGTGGTCTTGGTTGTAAATCCATAAAAGAAGCTATCAATGCCTTTTCCTATAAACTCTGGTGGAATTTTAGGAGTAATCATAGTCTTTGGGCTAATTTTCAATTAAATATTGCAAGGTAAGCACCCCCCTCACTTGTCCTTTTAAACCGGGTGATTCTCCTGTGTGGAAAAGACTTTGTTCTGTTAAATGGGATGCAAAATCCTTAATTTCTTAGGGCATTAACTCTGGCACTTCTTTCTTTTGGCAAGATAACTGGAGTGGATGTGGTTCCATTGATGACTTACTCTCCAATCATTCCACTACCGCTATTAAAGTAAACTCTTTCTGGCATAACAACAAGTGGAACAATAGTAAGCTTGTTGATTGTATCCCTTTTAATTTCTTGACTATGGTTTCTTCTATTCCTATCACTCCAAATAATCAAGATCAGATTCTCTTTAAGCTCTCACATAATGGTGATTTCAACTTCAAAAATGTGTGGCTCCACATTAAAGATACTCATGTTTCCTCCTATGTGTTCTCCAAACTTTGGAATAACAATATCCCTACTACTTATTCTGTTCTTAATTGGCATATTCTGAAGAATTTTAACCCTGTTGATTCCTTGTTATGGGGTAAAGGTTTTCATTTACCCTCTAAATGTCAATCGTTTCCATATTGAGAATGTTAATCATGTTTTGTCAATGGGGCCATTGCTTCAAAACTTTGGATTTGGTATGATGATCTTTTTAACATTGTCAATTTCAATGGCACTCTTACTTTATATCAACTTCTTGAAGTCTATTTTGATAATATTATTACAGGTCACATTAATTTCATCACTGCTATCACTCTTATCTGGTTCATATGGATGGATCAAAATGATGCAAAACATCATGGGATCCCTATGAACCACGTGAGGATTATTGCTAGAACTAAAAACAAAATTCGTGACTTATTTAAAGCCAATCTTATTCATTATAGACAATTCAAAGGCTGTAAATTTGTGGCCAATAAACTGGGTTTTATTCTGCCTGACCAACCTTATTGCCCAAATGACACGATTGTTTATTTGAGAAAATCTCTTGACCACATTATTAAAATTAATACTGATGGCTCTGTTTCCCATAATGGCTCTGGTTGTGGTGGCATTTTCAGGAATTTTAAGGGTATAGTACTATGTGCTTTTGCTTATCCCCTTACTTCCTGCATTTTCCCATTTACTTGCTTATCCCCTTACTTCCATCCCCATTTATCGAGCTTATGGCCACATTTGAGATTTGCCTCCAAAATGGCTAGCTCAATATTTGGATTGAGGTGGATGCTCTTCTGCTGATTGATCTTTTGACTTCCATCAAAATGAGTAGCAATTGTACTACCTCCTCAAGCAAACTAGAGCTCTTCTTTCCCAAATTGAATTTTAACATCTCATGTTTGGAAGGAAATGCTTGTGTTGACTACCTTGCCAACTGGGTGCTAGATCGATGGTATCATTTTCTTTGATCAACTCACCTTACCCAAACACTTGTGTGGTTTAACTTGGATAATTTGGGGTTTCCTTATCTCAAAACTTAAACCTTTTGATGTATACTTGGATAATGGTTTTTTTTCTATTTTCCTTACTCCCACTGGATTGGGCTTTCATCCTTCTCTTTATTTCTACTTTGTTTCTCCTCTCTTTGGCCCTTCCGCTAATCTGTTTTTTTTCGACCGGAAAGGTCTTGTTTTTGGGACCTGTTTCCAAATTGTTGTCTTTATGACTTATGGCTATTTTATGATTCTCAATTTTCCTACAATTGGTTTTATTATCAGCTGGGCTATGTTTGATCACACATGTTGTAGCTCTCTTCATCTGTTCTGTTGTCATCAATTCTCCTCTTTATTTTGGGCTCATTTATGAACTCTCTACTCTTAATGGCTTTTCCTATGGTCAACTTGTTGGTATTTCTTAGTTGTTGGTCAATTGGACCCTTGAGGCTCTCGGCTATCTTGCTATTTCACTTATGTCCCATGCTCGAGGTTTGGAGTTACTTAAAGGATTTTCATTTCTTTGATCCCTAGATTATCCATCGATTTCTTGGTTCTTTAATAATGCTTTTGGGTGGACTCTTGGCCGCCTTGTTGGTATTAACACCTTGGTTGTATCAACTGATTATTACTCCATCTCCGTCAATGGCTTTTGCTCTTCAAAGAACTCCCTTTGAAGTTATTGATCTGGGTGGATTTTCTTTGAACCCCCTTAATGGTTTATTATATGCCTATCATCTTAATTCATTATTTTACTTTATTTGTTGTTGCTTTCTCCATATTCTTGTAGCTAAACTTGTTTTTATTGCAATATTTATTCTAGATGGGTGGCTTTATGGCAAGCAAACTGGTTCTTGTTGTCTTGGTTATTTCTTATCTTGGATTTTTGCTGTCTTGGTTTTTCAGGACTCCTATGTTGGCTCAATCCCTATTGGCTATAGGATATCTGGGTCTATGCCAAGTTGTTTCGACATTCTTTAGATTTTGGAGTTTGTCTTCTGATTGCGCATTCAAGATATCTATTATTATGCTATATCTACTTGGTTATTAACTATGGATTTGTCTACTCTGATTGAGTGGATTTATGGCCAACTTTTTGTCCTTTCCTATCTTAGATGTTGTTGTCTTTATTGGCCGGTTTTTTTTTCCTTGGTTACCTATCAGATTGTTTTTTATTTGGATTCTAATGATGATACTCATTTGAATCAATTTTGATTTTTTTGCTGGGTTCCATTGTGGCAATAACCTCTCGCTATTGGGGTTGGATCAATGCCTATGTCTTTCTGATGATGTTCATCACTTAGTTATGTTCTTCATTACTGTTGTCTCTATTCCCCTCTTGATTTAGGCCGTCAGCACTATTTATCCGAGGTGGTATTATGGCAAGTTGCTTCCTTTTGTTGTCTTGCTATCTTGGTTGTTTGTTAATCTGGATTATCATATTTCTAGTCCTGAATGGTGCAACTGGCAATGTAGCTCTGATTGTATTCATTTGGTGCCTTTTTTGGTTGGTTGTAGTCCTTTCCTGTTCGACTATGTCGCTTTGGATATTGATTGGTTTTAACATGTTTTCTCTCTGGCTCTTTGACTATTTGATTATTTTGGTCATTGGTGTTTGTCATTTTTGATCTATGGTATGCTCTATCTGGGTTTCTAACCTAGGTCTTTTGATTCGTCCCTTCCTATCTTTAGCTATCTTGGTCGCACTTTTGGCTATTTTTTTTATCTTGGTTATCTCTTATTTTTTTGGATTCTAATGTGGATCTAATTTGTATTGTTTTGATCTATCCTCGGTTCCAATGTCGCTTATTTTGTTGTGTTGTTTTTCATTGCCCTTGTTATTTTGTGTATTGTTTATTTTCATAGTTGTGATCTACATTACCCTTTTTTATTCCCAACCGGGTTTAGCTTGTCTGTTTTCTCCTTGAATGCAATCTCTATGTCGTCTATGTGTCTTGGTATGTTGCTTACGCCTTGCTATTTTTTTCTCTTATATCTGTCATGTTTTTTTTCTTGATTCTATGGATCCATTTGGGGATCGTTTGGAATGAATTCTATGGTCCCTTGTGTCTTTGGCTTTTTGTTTGGTCTATGGGACTATTTTTTTGGTTTTATTCATGTCATGTTATTTTTGATTCTAATGTGGATCCTATTTGGACTCAAGTTTTCCCATCCGATCCCAGTTTGTCCGCTTACTCCTTGGAATACAATCTATTATTAAGTGGTGGTACTATCATTTAGTTTTCTCTCACCTTCATTTTTGTTGATCTAGATTCTGGTCTTTAGTCGACTCTGTCTTGTTCGATTATCCTTATTGGGTATTTTCTTTGCTTTTTTAGTTTTGCTACCTTCCCTTACAATTATTTTTTGCCAACTATTGATATGGATACTAATAAGGGTCTTGTTCCAATCTACATTCTTTATTTTGATTGGGCTCATTTTCCTGACTTTACATCTACCTCAAGTATTTTGGCTACAGATTCATTTATATATCATATAATTGGGATGGTGCAACTTATAGACTCATTGACATGCTTAGCAGGATTTCAGCAGGCTACCTCTTCTACTACTATTTTCCTATGGATGGTTTCTATGCTACTATTTCATATATGTATCTCATGTCGTGTGGCTATATGGAGGATCATTTTCCATGGGATCACTCATTTATCCGCCCTTAATAATTTTCTTCTTCTTTATAGTTTTATTTAGGTTTCTGTAATAAAGCCCACAAGACTTTCAACAACCGGATGTTATCTTCTCACAGTTTGTTGGCTATGATGGTCGTGAGGATTCCACTCTCTTTGGTTTGGTATAGCTTTTATGATGTAACCCTTCTAGTTTGGATGCACATATTTGCATTTGCCCAACTTGGTGAGAGTAAGCCTTCTCTCTATCTTAATTCTTTCCTATCATTCTTAGATTATGTTGTTTTCATTCATCCTTTTGTCTGTATTATCTTAATGTCTAATCTCTTTCTTATTGCTATTTTGCGTGATTCTCTCTTGTCCTATTTCTGTGATTCTCTTTGTAAGTTTGCTCCATATTTTCATGCATTCTCAAGTTCTTGAGCAATGGCCCAAACCTTTGGCTTATTATGTTTATCTACTTGTATCTTTTGATTGCTTTAAGGTCTTCTTTGCTTTTGGATGGAGATGGGATTTACTCCTTAGAAGTAGCTCTTTGAGTAGTAGTTAGTTTATCCCTTTTAAGGACTTTGTAACCCACTTTTTGCGCAATAAAATACCCCTACATGGGGCTTCCTTAAAAAAAAAAATAAAAAACTAAATTCTAAACCCTAAACCCTAAATCATAAAACCCTAAACCCTAAATCCTAAAACCTAAACCCTAAACCTACAACCTTAAAACCTACAACCCTAAAGCCTAAAGCCTAAACCCTAACCATAAACCCTAAACCCTTAAACCCTAAACCCTTAAAACCTAAAAACTTAAACCTAAAATAAATAAAAACATGAAAATAAAAATTAAAACCTAAACTTAAAAAGGAAAATAAATATAAAACTAAGCTAAAAAATAAAATAAACTAAAAACCTAAACTATAAAATAAACCTAAAATAAATAAACTAAACTAAATAAAAATAATAAATAAACCTAAAAATAAACTAAAGAAGAAATAAACTAATAAACTCAACTTACCTGGTTGTTAATTAAAAAAACCTAAATTAAACCTTAAACCCAAAACTAAACATTTTAAACCCTAAACCCAACTTAAACCCTAAACCCTAAAACCTAACCCCAACCTAAAACCCTAAACCCTAAAACCCTAAACCTCACTAAACCCTAAAACCCTAAACCCTAAAATCCTAAACTTTAAATCCTAAACCCTATACTTAAACACTAAACCCTAAACCCTAACCCTTCAACCCTAAACACTAAACCCTAATAAACCCTAAATCCTAACCTTAAACCTAAAACCCTAAACCATAAACAAACCCTAAACCCTTTACCCTAAACCTAAAAACCTAAACCCTAAATCAGAAAACCTAAAAAACCTAAACCTAAACTAAATAAAAATATAAAATAAAAATAAAACCTAAACCTAAAAAATAAAATAAAACTAAAACTAAACCAAAAAATAAACTAAAATAGAAAACCTAAACTAAAATAAATAAACCTAAAATAAATAAACTAAACTAAATAAAAAATAAAACTAAATAAATATAAAAAATAAATGAACTAAATAAACATAAACCTACCTATTTACTTAATTAAAAAAAATCATAAACCCTAAATCCTAAACCCTAAATGCTAAACCCTAAATGCTAAACCCTAAACACTAAACCCTAAACCCTAAACTGTAAACCCTAAAAAACTCTAAACTCTAAACACTAAATCCTAGACCCTACACACTAAACCGTAAACCTTAACCTTAAACCCTAAACCCTAAAACCCTAAAACCCTAAACCTTAAAACCCTAAATCCTAAACCATAAACACTAAACCCTAAAAACCTAAAAACATGAACCTAAACTAAATAAAACCTAAAGATAAAATAAATAAAAAAACCCAAACCTAAAGAAAATAATAAAATAAAATAAGATAAAACCTAAATTAAAACTAAACCAAAATTTAAAATATAATAAAATAAACTAATTTAAATAAACTAAAATAATAAATAAAACCTAAACTAAATTAAAAATAAAATAAACCTAAATAAAATAAAATACTAAATGTAAAATAAAAATAAAATAAACCTAAAATAAACCCTAAAACAAACCTAAAATAAAATAAAATAAAAACTAAATAAAAACCTAAATTTAAAAAATACAACTAAAAATAAATAAATAAATAAAACATAAACCTCAACTTAAAAAAAACCTAACATAAATAAAATAAAATCAAAATATAAAATAAACCTAAACATAAACTAAAATAAGCTAAACTAAAATATATAAATCCTAAACCTAAAAACTAAATAAAATAATATAAATTAAAAAATATACCTAAACCTAAACTAAAAAGTAAAACCTAAAAATAAACTTAAAATAAAAAAAACCTAAACCTACCTAAAAAAAAATAAAAAATATAAATCTAAACCTAAACCTAAATATGATAAAACATAAACCTAAACCTAAAAATTTAAACTTAAATAAAAAAACCCGAACTATACTAAATAAACCTACAATAAATAAACTAAACTAAATAAAAATAAAAATGAAATATAAATAAAAAAAAAACTAAAATAAATAAAAAAATAAACTAAATAAACCTAAACTAGCTTAATTTAAAAAACTAAAACTCAACCTAAACCCTAAACCCTAAACCCTTAACCCTAAACCTAAACCCTAAAACCCTAAATAAACCTAAACTAAAGCCTAAAAAAGTAAACCCTAAACTTAACCCTAAACCTTAAACCCTAAACCCTAAACCATAAACTCTAAAAACCCTAAACCCTAAACATGAAACCATAAAACCTAAACTAACCCTAAACCCTAAGCTAACCCTAAACCTTAAAAACTCAACCCTAAACCCAAAACCCAAAAATCCTAAACCCTAAACCCTAAACCCTAAAAACCTAAAAACATAAACCTAAACTAAATAAAACTAAAAAATAAAATAAATAAAAAACCTAAAACTAAATATAATAATAAAATAATATAAAATTAAAACCTAAACAAAAACATGAACCTAAACCTAAAACTAAAATAAAATAAAATAAAACTTAAACTAAACTAAAATATAAAGAAACCTAAGAATAAAAAACCTAAATAAAAAAAACAAAATAAATCTAAAATAAACCCAAAATTAGATTAAAAAAATAAAACCTAAAACATAAACTAAAAAAAATAAAATAAATAAAAATAAAATAAAATAAATAACATAAAATAAATAAACCTAAACTAAATAAATTAAACCTAAACTAAATAAAATAAAATAAACTAAAAAAATCATAAACCTAAAATAAGAAATAAAACCTAAAAATAAACCTAAAATAAAAACCAAAGAGCTAAACATAAAAAAATAAATTAAAACATAAACCTAAAATAAAAAAAATAAATAAACCTAAACCTAAAAAAATAAAATAAAAAACAAAACTCAAGTAAAAATAAACCTAAACCTAAACCTAAAAAAAAATTAACTATATTAAAAAAAACTAAACTAAAATAAATAAACCTAAAATAATTAAAACCTAAACTAAATAAAACATAAAGATAAAATAAATAAAACCAAACCTAAAGAAAATAAAATAAAATAAGATAAACCCTAAATTAAAACTAAAACCAAAATTAAAATATAATAAAATAAACTAATTTAAATAAACTAAAATAATATAAATAAAAACCTAAACTAAATTAAAAAATAAAATAAACCTAAATAAAATAAAAAACTAAATGTAAAATAAAAATAAAATAAACCTAAAATAAACCTAAAACAAACCTAAAATAAAATAAAATAAAAACTAAATAAAAACCTAAATTTAAAAAATACAACTAAAAAATAAACTAATAATAAAACATAAACCTTAACTTTAAAAGCCTAAACATAAAATAAAAATAAAATCAAAATATAAAATAAACCTAAACATAAACTAAAAAAATAAGCTAAACTTAAATATATAAACCTAAATCTAACCCTAAACTAAATAAAATAATAAAAATTAAAATATACCTAAACCTAAAAAAAGTAAAACCTAAAATAAACTTAAAATAAAACCTAAACCTATACCTAAAAAAAAAATTAAATAAAAATCTAAATCTAAACCCAAACCTAAATATAAAGAATAAACCTAAACCTAAACCTAAAAATTTAAACTTAAATAAAACCAATAATAAATAAACCTAAAATAAATAAGCTAAACTAAATAAAAATAAAATAAAACATAAATAAAAAAACTAAAATAAATAAAATAAATTAAATAAACCTAAACCTATCGATTTACTTAATTAAAAAAAACTCTAAACCCTAAGCTAACCCTAAACCCTAAACCCTAAACCCTTAACCCTAAACCCTAAACCCTAAAAACCCTAAACTGTAAAGCCTAAACTTTAAAGCCTAAAGCCTAAAGCCTAAACCCTAAACTTAACCCTAAACCTTAAACCCTAAACCTTAAACCGTAAACTCTAAAAACCCTAAACCCTAAACATGAAACCTGTAAACCTAAACTAACCCTAAACCCTAAAACTCTAAACCCTAAAACAATAAACCCGAAACCCAAAACCAAAAACCCTAAACCCTAAACCCTAAACCCTAAAACCTAAAAAAAAACATAAACCTAAACTAAATAAAACTAAAAATAAAATAAATAAAACCTAAACTAAATAAAATAATAAAAAATAATAAAAAATTAAAACCTAAATAAAAAACTTAACCTAAACCCTAAAGTAAAATAAAATAAAATACAACCTAAACTAAACTAAAAAAAATAAAAAACCTAAGAATAAAAAACATAAATAAAAAATAAAATAAATCTAAAATAAACCCAAAATTAGATAAAAAAATAAAACCTAAAACATAAACTAAAAAATAAAACATAAAACAAAAATAAAAATAAAATAAATAACATAAAATAAATGTAAACCTAAACTAAATAAATTAAACCTAAACTAAATAAAATAAAATAAACAAAAAAAATCATAAACCTAAAATAAGAAATAAAACCTAAAAATAAACCTAAAATAAAAACCAAAGAGCAAAACATAAAAAATAAATTAAAAACATAAACCAAAAAATAAAAAATAAAACCTAAACCTAAAAAATAAAATAAAAACAAAACTCAACAAAAAAAAATAAACCTAAACCTAAACCTAAGCTAAAAAAATAAACTATAATAAAAAAAATCTAAACTAAAATAAATAAACCTAAAATAAATAAACCTAAACTAAATAAACCTAAAGAAAAAAATAAATAAAAAAAACCAAAACCTAAAGAAAATAATAAAATAAAATAAGATAAAAACATAAATTAAAACTAAACCCAAAAATTTAAAATATAATAAAATAAACTAATTTGAATAAACTAAAATAATATAAATAAAACCTAAACTAAATTAAAAAATAAAATAAACCTAAATAAAATAAAAAAAACTAAATGTAAAATAAAAAAATAAAATAAACCTAAAATAAACATAAAATAAACCTATAAAATAAAATAAAACTAAATAAAAAACCTAAACTTAAAAAAATACAACTAAAATAAATAAATAATAAAACATAAACCTAACTTAAAAAAAAAAGCCTAAACATAAAATAAAAATAAAATCAAAAATATACAATAAACCTAAACATAAACTAAAATAAGCTAAACTAAAATATATAAACTTTAAACCTAACCTAAACTAAATAAAATAATATAAATTAAAAATATACCTAAACCTAAACTAAAAAAGTAAAACCTAAAATAAAATTAAAATAAAAACCTAAAACCTATACCTAAAAAAATTAAATAAAAATCTAAATCTAAACCTAAACCTAAATATAAAGAATAAAACCTAAACCTAAACCTAAAAATTTAAACTTAAATAAAAAAACCTAATCAAATAAATAAACCAAAAATAAATAAACTAAACTAAATAAAAATAAAAATAAAACATAAATAAAAAAACTAAAATAAATAAAAAATAAACTAAATAAACCTAAACCTATGGGTTTACTGAATTTAAAAAAAAAACTCTAAACCCTAAGCTAACCCTAAACCCTAAACACTAAACCCTTAACCCTAAACCCTAAAACCTAAAAACCCTAAACCAGAAACCTAAACTTAAAGCCTAAGCCTAAAGCTAAACCCTAAACTTAAAAACCTAAACCCTAAACCCTAAACCCTAAAACCCTAATCCCTAAATCGTAAACTCTAAAAACCCTAAACCCTAAACATGAAACCATAAAACCTAAACTAACCCTAAACCCTAAGTTAAACCTAAACCTTAAAAACTAAACCCTAAACCCTAAACCCTAAAAACCTAAAAACATAAACCTAAACTAAATAAAACTAAAAAATAAAATAAATAAAAACCTAAAACTAAATAAAATAATAAAATAATATAAAATTAAAACTTAAACAAAAAATTGAACCTAAACCTAAAACTAAAATAAAATAAAATAAAATTTAAACTAAACTAAATTATAAAAAAACCTGAGAATAAAAAACCTAAATAAAAAAACAAAATAAATCTAAAATAAACCCAAAATTAGATAAAAAAAATAAAACCTAAAACATAAACTAAAAAATAAAACATAAAACAAAAATAAAAATAAAATAAATAACATAAAATAAACGTAAACCTAAACTAAATAAATTAAACCTAAACTAAATAAAATAAAATAAACTAAAAAAATCATAAACCTAAACTAAGAAATAAAACCTAAAAATAAACCTAAAATAAAAACCAAAGAGCTAAACATAAACCTACAAAATAAAATAAAAACAAAACTCAACTAAAAAATAAACCTAAACCTAAACCTAAAAAAAAAATAAACTATAATAAAAAAAAAAAACCTAAACTAAAATAAATAAACCTAAAATAAATAAAAAACCTAAACTAAATAAACCTAAAGATAAAATAAATAAAAAAAAACCAAAACCTAAAGAAAATAATAAAATAAAATAAGATAAAACCTAAATTAAAACTAAAACCAAAATTAAAATATAATAAAATAAACTAATTTAAATAATCTAAAATAATATAAATAAAACCTAAACTAAATTAAAAATAAAATAAACCTAAATAAAATAAAAACTAAATGTAAAATAAAAATAAAATAAACCTAAAATAAACATAAAACAAACCTAAAATAAAATAAAATAAAAACTAAATAAAAACCTAAACTTAAAAAATACAACTAAAAATAAATAAATAATAAAACATAAAACCTTAACTTAAAAAAAGCCAAAACATAAAATAAAAATAAAATCAAAAATATAAAATAAAGCTAAACATAAACTAAAATAAGCTAAACTAAAATATATAAACCCTAAACCTAACCCTAAACTAAATAAAATAATATAAAATTAAAAATATACCTAAACCTAAACTAAAAAAGTAAACCTAAAAAATAAACTTAAAATAAAACCTAAAACCTATACTAAAAAAAAAAATTAAATAAAAATCTAAATCTAAACCTAAACCTAAATATAAAGAATAAAACCTAAACCTAAACTTAAATAAAAAAACCTGAACTGTAACAAATGAACCTAAAATAAATAAACTAAACTATATAAAAATAAAAATAAAACATAAATAAAAAACTAAATTAAATAAAAAATAAACTAAATAGACCTAATCCTATCAGTTTACTTAATTTAAAAAAAACTCTAAACCCTAAGCTAACCTTAAACCCTAAACACTAAACCCTTAACCCTAAACCTAAATTAAAAAAAAACCCTAAACCGTAAAGCCTAAACTTTAAAGCCTAAAGCCTAAAGCCTAAACCCTAAACTTAACCCTAAACCTTAAACCCTAAACCCTAAACCCTAAAACCCTAATCCTAAATAAAACTCTAAAAAAAAAACCCTAAACATGAAACCATAAACCTAAACTAACAAACTCTAAGTTAACCCTAAACCTTAAAAACTAAACCCTAAACCCAAAACCCAAAAAAAACCCTAAACCCTAAACCCTAAACCCTAAAAACCTAAAAACATAAACCTAAACTAAATAAAACTAAAAAATAAAATAAATAAAAACCTAAAACTAAATAAAATAATAAAATAATATAAAATTAAAACCTAAACCTAAAACTAAAATAAAATAAAATAAAATTTAAATTAAACTAAATTATAAAAAAACCTGAGAATAAAAAACCTAAATAAAAAAACAAAATAAATCTAAAATAAACCGAAAATTAGATAAAAATAAACCTAAAACATAAACTAAAAAAAATAAAACATAAAAAATAAAAAATAAAATAAATAACATAAAATAAACGAAACCTAAACTAAATAAATTAAACCTAAACTAAATAAAATAAAATAAACTAAAAAATCATAAACCTAAAATAAGAAATAAAACCTAAAATAAACCTAAAATAAAACCAAAGAGCTAAACATAAAAAAAAAAAAAATAAATTAAAACATAAACCTAAAAAAATAAAAAATAAAACCTAAACCTAAAAATAAAATAAAACAAACTCAACTAAAAATAAACCTAAACCTAAACCTAAGCTAAAAAAATAAACTATAATAAAAAACCCTAAACTAAAATAAATAAACATAAAATAAATAAAACCTAAACTAAATAAAACCTAAAGATAAAATAAATAAAAAAACCAAAACCTAAAGAAAATAATAAAATAAAATAAGATAAAAACCTAAATTAAAACTAAAACAAAAAATTAAAAATATAATAAAATAAACTAATTTAAATAAACTAAAATAATTTAAATAAAAACCTAAAGTAAATTAAAAATAAAATAAACCTAAATAAAATAAAAAACTATAAAATAAAATAAAATAAACCTAAAATAAACGAAACAAACCTAAAAATAAAATAAAAAACTAAATAAAAAACCTAAAATTAAAAATACAACTAAAATAAAATAATAAAACATAAACCTAACTTAAAAAAGAAAACATAAAATAAAAATAAAATCAAAAATATAAAATAAACCTAAACATAAACTAAAATAAGCTAAACTAAAATATATAAAACCTAAACCTAACCCTAAACTAAATAAAATAATATAAATTAAAAATATACCTAAACCTAAACTAAAAAAAAAGTAAAACCTAAAATAAACTTAAAATAAAACCTAAAACCTATACCTAAAAAAAATTAAATAAAAATCTAAATCTAAACCTAAACCTAAATATAAAGAATAAAAACCTAAACCTAAAAAATTTAAACTAAATAAAAAAACCTAAAAATAAATAAACCTAAAATAAATTAACTAAACTAAATAAAAAATATAAATAAAAAATAAACTAAATAAACCTAAACCTATCGGTTTACTTAATTTAAAAAAAAAAACTCTAAACCCTAAGCTAACCCTAAACCCTAAACCCTAAACCCTTAACCCTAAACCCTAAACCCTAAAAACCCTAAATCATAAAGCCTAAACTTTAAAGCCTAAAGCCTAAAGCCTAAACCCTAAACTTAACCCTAAACTTTAAACCCTAAACCCTAAACCCTAAAACCCTAATCCCTAAATCGCAAACTCTAAAAACCATGAACCCTAAACATGAAACCATAAAACCTAAACTAACCCTAAACCCTAAGCTAACCCTAAACCTTAAACACTAAACCCTAAACCCAAAACCCAAAAACCCTAAACCCTAAACCCTAAACCCTAAAAACCTAAAAACATAAACCTAAACTAAATAAAACTAAAAAATAAAATAAATAAAACCTAAACTAAATAAAATAATAAAATAATAAAAATTAAACCTAAACAAAACTTAACCTAAACCTAAAACTAAAATAAAATAAAATAAAACTTAAACCAAATTAAAATATAAAACCTAAATAATAAAAAACCTAAATAAAAAAACAAAATAAATCTAAAATAAAACCAAAATTGGATAAAAAAATAAAACCTAAAACATAAACTAAAAAATAAAACATAAAACAAAAATAAAAATAAAATAAATAACATAGAATAAATGTAAACCTAAACTAAATAAATTAAACCTAAACTAAATAAAATAAAATAAACTAAAAAAAATCATAAACCTAAAATAAGAAATAAACCTAAAATAAACCTAAAAAAAAAAACCAAAGAGCTAAACATAAAAAATAAATTAAAAAAACATAAACCTAAAATAAAAAAAAATAAACCTAAACCTAAAAATAAAATAAAAAAACAAAACTCAACAAAAAAATAAACCTAAACCTTAACCTAAGCTAAAAAAAAAATAAACTATAATAAAAAAACCTAAACTAAAATAAATAAACCTAAAATAAATAAACCTAAACTAAATAAACCTAAAGATAAAATAAATAAAAAAAACCAAACCTAAAGAAAAATAAATTAAAATAAGATAAAACCTAAATTAAAACTAAACCAAATATTAAAAATATAATAAAATAAACTAATTTAAATAAACTAAAATAATATAAATAAAAACTTAAACTAAATTAAAAAATAAATAAACCTAAATAAAAAAACTAAATGCAAAATAAAAAATAAAATAAACCTAAAATAAACCTAAAAAAAACCTAAAATAAAATAAAATAAAACTAAATAAAACCTAAACTTAAAAATACACTAAAATAAATATATAATAAACATAAACCTTAACTTAAAATAAGCTAAGCATAAAATAAAAATAAAATCAAAAATATAAAATAAATCTAAACATAAACTAAAATAAGCTAAACTAGAATATATAAACCCTAAACCTAACCCTAAACTAAATAAGATAATATAAATTAAAAATATACCTAAACCTAAACTAAAAAAGTAAAACCTAAAAATAAACTTAAAATAAAACCTAAAACCTATACCTAAAAATTAAATAAAATCTAAATCTAAACCTAAACCTAAACCTAAATATAAAGAATAAACCTAACCTAAACCTAAAAATTTAAACTTAAATAAAAAAAACCCAATAATAAATAAACCTAAAATAAATTCACTAAACTAAATAAAATATAAATAAAACATAAATAAAACTAAAATAAATAAAAAATAAACTAAATAAACCTAAACCCATTTTAATTTAAAACTCTAAACCCTAACCCTAAACCCTAAACCCTAAACCCTTAACCCTAAATCCAAAACCCTAAAAACTCTAAACCGTAAAGCCTAAACTTTAAAGCCTAAAGCCTAAAGCCTAAACCCTAAACTTAACCCTAAACCTTAAACCCTAAACCCTAAACCCTAAAACCCTAATCCCTAAATCGTAAACTCTAAAAACCCTAAACCCTAAACATGAAACCATAAAACCTAAACTAACCCTAAACCCGAAGCTAACCCTAAACCTTAAACACTAAACCCTAAACCCAAAACCCAAAACCCAAAAACCCTAAACCCTAAACCCTAAACCCTAAAAACCTAAAAACATAAACGTAAACTAAATAAAACTAAAAAATAAAATAAATAAAAACCTAAAACTAAATAAAATAATAAAATAATAAAAAATTAAAACCTAAATAAAAACTTGAACCTAAACCTAAAACTAAAATAAAATAAAATAAAATTTAAGTTAAACTAAAATATAAAAAAACCTAAGAATAAAAAACCTAAATAAAA
Organism: Cymbidium sinense; assembly: GCA_021442155.1. Classification (NCBI taxonomy): domain Eukaryota; kingdom Viridiplantae; phylum Streptophyta; class Magnoliopsida; order Asparagales; family Orchidaceae; genus Cymbidium; species Cymbidium sinense. The sequence continues at coordinate 58,323 of JAKCPB010001215.1, read as the reverse complement.
AAACAAAATAAATCTAAACTAAAACCAAAATTAGATAAAAAAATAAAACCTAAAACATAAACTAAAAAATAAAACATAAAACAAAAATACAAATAAAATAAATAACATAAAATAAATGTAAACCTAAACTAAATAAATTAAACCTAAACTAAATAAAATAAAATAAACTAAAAAAAATCATAAACCTATAATAAGAAATAAAACCTAAAAATAAACCTAAAATAAAAACCAAAGAGCTAAACATAAAAAATAAATTAAAAACATAAACCTAAAAATAAAAAATAAAACCTAAACCTAAAAAATAAAATAAAACAAAACTCAACAAAAAAAATAAACCTAAACCTAAACCTAAGCTAAAAAAATAAACTATAATAAAAAAACCTAAACTAAAATAAATAAACCTAAAATATATAAAACCTAAACTAAATAAAACCTAATGATAAAATAAATAAAAAAACCAAAACCTAAAGAAAACAATAAAATAAAATAAGATAAAAACCTAAATTAAAACTAAAACCAAAAATTAAATATAGAATAAAATAAACTAATTTAAATAAACTAAAATAATATAAATAAAAACCTAAACTAAATTAAAAAATAAAATAAACCTAAATAAAATAAAAACTAAATGTAAAATAAAATAAAATAAACCTAAAATAAACCTAAAACAAACCTAAAATAAAATAAAATAAAACTAAATAAAACCTAAACTTAAAAAAAATACTACTAAAAATAAATAAATAATAAAACATAAAACCTTAACTTAAAAAAAGCCAAAACATAAAATAAAAATAAAATCAAAAATATTAAATAAACCTAAACATAAACTAAAATAAGCTAAACTAAAATATATAAACCCTAAACCTAACCCTAAACTAAATAAAATAATATAAATTAAAAAATATACCTAAACCTAAACTAAAGTAAAACCTAAAATAAACTTAAAATAAAACCTAAACCTATACCTAAAAAAAATTAAATAAAAATCTAAATCTAAACCTAAACCTAAATATAAAGAATAAAACCGAAACCTAAACCTAAAAATTTAAACTTAAATAAAAAAACTGAACTATAACAAATAAACCTAAAATAAATAAACTAAACTAAATAAAAATAAAACTAAAACATAAATAAAAAAACTAAAATAAATAAAAATTAAACTAAATAAACAAAAACCTATCAGTTTACTTAATTTTAAAAAAAAAAACTCTAAACCCTAAGCTAACCCTAAACCCTAAACACTAAACCCTTAACCCTAAACCCTAAACCCTAAAACCCTAAACCGTAAAGCCTAAACTTTAAAGCCTAAAGCCTAAAGCCTAAACCCTAAACTTAACCCTAAACCTTAAACCCTAAACCCTAAATCCTAAAACCCTAATCCCTAAACCGTAAAATCTAAAAACCCTAAGCCTTAAACCCTAAACATGAAACCATAAAACCTAAACTAACCCTAAACCCTAAGTTAACCCTAAACCTTAAAAACTAAACCCTAAACCCAAAACCCAAAAACCCTAAACCATAAACCCTAAACCCTAAAAACCTAAAAACATAAACCAAAACTAAATAAAACTAAAAAATAAAATAAATAAAAAACCTAAAACTTAATAAAATAATAAAATAATATAAAATTAAAACCTAAACAAAAACTTGAACCTAAACCTAAAACTAAAACAAAATAAAATAAAATTTAAACTAAACTAAATTATAAAAAAAACCTGAGAATAAAAAACTTAAAAAAAAAAAATAAATCTAAAATAAACCCAAAATTAGATAAAAAAATTAAAACCTAAAACATAAACTAAAAAATAAAACATAAAACAAAAATAAAAATAAAATAAATAACAAAAAATAAACATAAACCTAAACTAAATTAATTAAATCTAAACTAAATAAAATTAAATAAACTAAAAAAATCATAAACCTAAAATAAGAAATAAAACCTAAAAATAAACCTAAAATAAAAACCAAAGAGCTAAACATAAAAAAATAAATTAAAAACATAAACCTAAAAATAAAAAATAAAACCTAAACCTAAAAAATAAAATAAAAACAAAACTCAACTAAAAAATAAACCTAAACCTAAACCTAAGCTAAAAAAATAAACTATAATAAAAAAACCTAAACTAAAATAAATAAACCTAAAATAAATAAAACCTAAACTAAATAAAACATAAAGATAAAACAAATAAAAAAACCAAAACCTAAAGAAAACAATAAAATAAAATAAGATAAAAACCTAAATTAAAACTAAAACCAAAAATTAAAAATATAATAAAATAAACTAATTTAAATAAACTAAAATAATATAACTAAAAACTTAAACTAAATTAAAAAATAAAATAAACCTAAATAAAATAAAAAACTAGATGTAAAATAAAAATAAAATAAACCTAAAATAAACCTAAAACAAACCTATAATAAAATAAAATAAAAACTAAATAAAAACCTAAACTTAAAAAATACAACTAAAAATAAATTAATAATAAAACATAAAACCTTAACTTAAAAAAAGCCAAAACATAAAATAAAAATAAAATCAAAAATATAAAATAAACCTAAACATAAACTAAAATAAGCTAAACTAAAATATATAAAACTTAAACCTAACCCTAAACCAAATAAAATAATATAAATTAAAAATATACCTAAACCTAAACTAAAAAGGTAAAACCTAAAAATAAACTTAAAATAAAAACCTAAAACCTATACCTAAATAAATTAAATAAAAATCTAAATCTAAACCTAAACCTAAATATAAAGAATAAAACCTGAACCTAAACCTAAAAATTTAAACTTAAATAAAAAAACCCGAACTGTAATAAATAAACTTAAAATAAATTAACTAAACTAAATAAAAATATAAATAAAACATAAATAAAAAAACTAAAATAAATAAAAAACAAACTAAATAAACCTAAACATATCAGTTTACTTAATTTTAAAAAAAACTCTAAACCCTAAGCTAAGCCTAAACCCTAAACCCTAAACCCTAAACCCTAAAAACCCTAAATCGTAAAGCCTAAACTTTAAAGCCTAAAGCCTATTGCCTAAACCTTAAACTTAACCCTAAACCTTAAACACTAAACCCTAAACCCTAAAACCCTAATCCCTAAACCGTAAACTCTAAAAACCCTAAACCCAAAACATGAAACCATAAAACCTAAACTAACCCTAAACCCTAAGATAACCCTAAACCTTAAACACTAAACCCTAAACCCAAAACCCCAAAACCCTAAACCCTAAACCCTAAGCCCTAAAAACCTAAAAACATAAACCTAAACTAAATAAAACTAAAAAATAAAATAAATAAAAAACCTAAAACTAAATAAAATAATAAAATAATATAAAATTAAAACCTAAACAAAAACTTGAACCTAAACCTAAAACTAAAATAAAATAAAATAAAACTTAAAGTAAACTAAAATATAAAAAACCTAAGAATAAAAAACCTAAATAAAAAAACAAAATAAATCTAAAATAAACCTAAAATTAGATAAAAAAAATAAAACCTAAAACATAAACTAAAAAAATAAAAGATAAAACAAAAATAAAAATAAAATAAATAACATAAAATAAACGTAAACCTAAACTAAATAAATTAAACCTAAATGAAATAAAATAAAATAAACTAAAAAAATCATAAATCTAAAATAAGAAATAAAACCTAAAAATAAACCTAAAATAAAAACCAAAGAGCTAAATATAAAAAAATAAATTAAAAACATAAACCTAAAAATACAAAATAAAACCTAAACCTAAAAAATAAAATAAAAATAAAACTCAACTAAAAAATAAACTATAACAAAAAAACCTAAACTAAAATATATAAACCTAAAATAAATAAACAAAATTAAATATAAATAAAAAAATAAACATTAATAAAAATAAAAAATAAAATAAGCTAAAATAAATAAACCCTATACTGTAAGCTAACTCTAAACCCTAAATTATTAACTATAAAAACCCTAAACCCTAAAGCCTAAACACTAAACCCTAAACCCTAAACCCTAAAGCTTAACCCTTAACTCTAAACCCTAAAACTCTAAAACCTAAAACCAAAACCATAAACTCGACACCATAAAAACCTAAAAACCAAATCCTAAACTAAATAAAACCTAAAAATAAGAAATTAAAGAAAAACTTAAACTTAAAAAATTAAAAAATAAATTAAATTATAAATAAAAATAAAAAAGAAACATAAATAAAAATAAAAATAAAATAAGCTAAAATAAATAAAAAATAAATTTAATAAACCAAAACATACTGGTTTACTAAATTTTAAAAAAAAAATCTAAACCGTAAGCTAACCCTAAACCCTAAACCCTAACCCTAAACTCTAAACCAAAACCCTAAAATCCTAAACTCTAAAATGCTAAAACCTAAACCCTAAACCCTAAACCCTAAACCCTAGATGCTAAAACCTTAAAACTTAAAAATAAAATATATAAAAAAACCTAAACCTAGATAAAATAAAAAATAAAATAAGATAAAAACCTAAACTAAAACCTAAACCTAAGCCTAAAAATAAAATAAAATAATCTAATAAAAATAAACTAAATAAAATAAATAAAAACCAAAACTAAACTAAAAATAAAATAAAATAAACCTAAGAATAAAAAACTAAATATAATAAAAACTAACTTAAAATAAAAATTAAATAAACATAAAATAAAATAAAAGAAACTAAATAAAAACCTAAACCTAAAAAATAAACCTAAAAATAAAACCTAAAAAATAAAACCTAAACCAAAAACTAAACAAAACCCTAAACCTAAAATAAAAATAAACCTAAACCTAGACATAAAGTAAAATAAAATAAACTAAAATAATTAAAACCTAATCCTAAACCTTAAATAAACTAAACCTAAACCTAAACCTAAACCTAAACTAAATAAAATAAAATAAACTAAAAATAAACCTAAACTTAAATTAAAAAATAATACCTAAAAATAAATCTAAAATAAAAACCAAAAATTGAAACCTAAAAAAATATAATAAAAACCTAAACCTAAACCTAAAAATAAAAAATTAAACTGAAACCTAAAAATAAAATAAAAATAAAACTAAACTAATAAATAAACCTAAACCTAAACCTATACCTATACTTTAAAAATAAACTAAAATAAAAAACCAAAATAAACATAAATTAACTTAAAATAAATTAAAATAAAAAACAAACATAAATAAAAATAAAAAAAATAAAATAAACTAAAATAAATAAATCCTAAACCATAAGCTAACCTTAAACCCTAAAAACCCTAAACCTCTAAAGCCTAAACATTAAACCCTAAACCCTAAACCCTAAACCCAAACCCTAAACCCTAAACCCTAAAACTCTAAACCCTATAACCCTAAATCGTAAAACCTTAAACCCTAAACCCTAAACTCTAAAACCCTAAACCCTAATGCCTAAACCCTAAACATGAAACCCTAAAACCTAACCTAACCCTAAACCCTAAGCTAACCCTAAACCTTAAACCTTAAACATTAAACCCTAAAGCATAAACACTAAGCCCTAAATTGTAAGCCCTAAATGCTAAACCCTAAAACCAAAACTCAAAACCCTAAAATGCTAAACCCTAAAACCTAAAACATAAACCTAAACTAAATAAAGCTTAAAAATAAAATAAATAAAAAACCTAAATCTAAATAAACTAATAAAATAATATAAAATAAAAACCTAAACAAAAACTTGAACCTAAAACTAAAACTAAAATAAAATAAAATAAAACTTAAACTAAACTAAAATATAAAAAAACATAAGAATAAAAAACCTAAATAAAAAACAAAATAAATCTAAAATAAACCCAAAATTAGAAAAAAATTAAAACCTAAAACCTAAACTAAAAAATAAAACATAAACCTAAAATAAAAATAAAACAAATAACATAAAATAAACATAAACCTAAACTAAATAAATTAAACAAAAAATGAATAAAATAAAATAAACTAAAAATAATTCTAAACCTAAACAAAGAAATAAAACCTAAAAATAAATGTAAAATAAAAACCTAAGAGCTAAACATAAAAAAATAAATTAAAAGCAAAAACCTAATAAAAAATAAAACCTAAACCTAAAAAATAAAATAAAAACAAAACTCAACTAAAAAATAAACCTAAACCTAAACCTAAGCTAAGAAAACAAACTATAATAAACCTAAACTAAAATAAATAAACAATACTAAATATAAATAAAAAATAAACATTAATAAAAATAAAAATAAAATAAGTTAAAATAAATAAACCCTACACCATAAGCTAACTCTAAACTCTAAATTAGTAACTATTAAAACCCTAAACCCTAAAGCCTAAACACTAAACCCTAAACCCTAAAAAACCATAACCACACCTAAAACCTAAAACCAAAACCCAAACTAAATAAAACTAAAACTAAAACTAAAAAAAACCCAAACCTAAAAAAATTAAAAATTAAATTAAATTCTAAATAAAAATAAAAAAGAAACATAAATAAACATAAAAATAAAATAAGCTGAAATAAATAAAAAATAAATTAAATAAACCAAAACATACTGGTTTACTTAATTTTATAAAAAAATCCTAAACCCTAAGCTAACCCTAAACCCTAAACCCTAAACCCTAAATACTATACCATAAAACCCTAAACCCTAAACCCTAAACCCTAACCCTAAACCCTAAACCCTAAACCCTAAACCCTAAAACCCTAAACTCTAAAATGCTAAACCCTAAACCCTAAACCCTAAACCCTAAACCCTAGATGCTAAAAACCTTAAAACTTAAAAATAAAATATATAAAAAACCTAAACATAGATAAAATAAAAAATAAAATAAGATAAAAACCTAAACTAAAACCTAAACCTAAGCCTAAAAATAAAATAAAATAATCTAATAAAAATCAAACTAAATAAAATAAATTAAAACCAAAACTAAAATAAAAAAAATAAAATAAACCTAAGAATAAAAAACTAAATATAATAAAAACTAACTTAAAATAAAAATTAAATAAACGTAGAATAAAATAAAAGAAACTAAATAAAAACTTAAACCTAAAAAATAAACCTAAAAAATAAACCTAAAAATAAAACCTAAAAAATAAAACCCAAGCCCTAAACTAAAAAAAACCCTAAACCTAAAATAAAAATAAACCTAAACCTAGACATGAACTAAAATAAAATAAACTAAAATAAATAAAACTAATCCTAAATATCAAATAAACTAAACCTAAACCTAAACCTAAACTAAATAAAATAAAATAAACTAAAAATAAACCTAAACCTAAATTAAAAAATAAGACTTAAATTAAATCAAAAATAAAAACCAAAAACTGAAACTTAAAAAAATATAATAAAAACCTAAACCTAAACCTAAAAATAAAAAATTAAACTGAAACCTAAAAATAAAATAAAATAAACTAATAAATAAACCTAAACCTAAACCTAAACCTAAACTTTAAAAATAAACTAAAATAAAAAACCAAAACTAAAATAAATAAACTTAAAATAAAGTGAAATAAAAAACATAAACAAAATAAAAAAATAAAATAAACTAAAATAAATCCTAAACCATAAGCTAACCTTAAACCTTAAAAACCTAAACCTCTAAAGCCTAAACACTAAACTCTAAACCCTAAACCCAAACCATAAACCATAAACCCTAAAACCCTAAACCTTAAAACCATAAACCCTAAAACCCTAAAACCCTAAAACCTAAAACCCTAAACCCTAAACCATAAACCATAAACCCTACACTAAAACCTAAAATAAAAGCTAAAATAAAAAATATAAAAACCATACCTAAATAAAATAAAATCCTTAAAATAAAAACCTAAACTAAAAAATAAACCTAAAAATAAATAAAAAATAAAACCTAAACCCTTAACTAAAAAAAACCTAAACCTAAAATAAAAATAAAATAAACTTAAACATAAACTCAAATAAACAAAACTAAAATAAATAAAACCTAATCATAAACCTAAAATAAACTAAACCTAAACCTAAACCTAAACTAAAAAATAAAGCTTAAAAATAAACATAAAATAAAAACCTAAAACCTAAACCTAAAAAAAATAAAATAAAAACCTAAACCTAAACCTAAAATTAAAAATAAATTTTAAACCTAAAAAATAAAATAAAAAAACTCAACTAAAAAATAAACTTAAACCTAAACCGAAACCTAAAAAATAAACTAAAATAAAAAACCTAAGCTAAAATAAATAAACCTAAAATAAATAAATTAAAATAAATAAAATAAACCTAAAATAAATAAAAAATAAACTAAATAAACCTAAACCTACTGATTTACTTAATTTAAAAAAAACCACAAACCAAAAATCCTAAACCCTAAACCCTAAACTCTAAACATACAACCTACAACCCTAAACCCTAACCTTAAATCCTAAACCCTAAACCCTAAACCCTAAAATCATAAACTCTAAAACCTAAAACCATAAACCCTAACCCTAAACCTTAAACCCTAACCCTAAAACCCAAACCCTAAACCTAAACCTAAAGTAACTAAATAAATTAAAAAGTAAACCAAAACCCTATATCCTAATAAACCTAAACCTAAATCTAAGCCCTATGAATGAGAATAACCTTGACTGTAGGAACATTACCATCAACTAGGCTCAGCCTAGATATGGCGATGGAGGCAAAGGCAGAGGCGGCCATTATCTTAGTGGTGGTGGGGGATCTAGAGGTGCTGCTGGATATGGAGGTGGTGATCGAAGCAGTGGTGGTTATGGAGGCGAGAGGAGTGATGAAGGTTACCACCATGGTTGTGTTAGAAGGAGAGATGGAGGATATGATGGTGGACTCCGCCACTGAGAGCCAAGGGGTTCCATGGGAACTAGAGAAACTCAAGAACCCGATCCGACTGGCCGCTTATGGAACTATGTCTTCAAAGTAGAGACGCTCTAGTTATCTACTTTTTATTTGCTATATGCATGCTCAATTTTGATCTATGTCATCGCCAGGTCTTAGAAAACTTAGTGTGTTACTTGGTTGATGAAATCGAAAAGAAGAAATGTTGAATCTCACTTTGTTCTTTGTAAAAAAAAAAAACTAAAAACCCCAAACTCTAAACTAAAACCTGAACCCTAAACCTAAAACCTACACCCTAAATCCTACTGACCTAAACCCTAAACCAAAAAAAAATACTAAACCCTAAACCTTAAACCCCAAACTCCAAACCCTAAACCCTAAAAGCTAAAAGTAAACCTACACTAAATGAAACCTAAAATAAACTAAATAAAAAACCTAATCTAAAATAAAATAAAAAAAAATAAAATAAAAAATAAAACATAAACTAAAACCAAAACCAAAACCTAAACTTAAACCAAAATGAAAAAAACTAAACTAAAATGAAATAACTAAAAACCTAAATTAAACTAAAAAATAAAAAATCTAAATAAAGTAAACTAAAACTACAATAAAATAAAATAAAATAAAACCTAAAATGAAAAAACCTAATCCTAAAATAAAAATAAAGTAAACCTAAACCTAAACAAAATAAATAAAACTAAAATAAATAAAACCTAAGCCTAAACCTATAATAACTAAACCTAAACAAACTAAATAAAATAAAATAAACTAAAAATAAATCTAAACCTAAACTAAAATAAAACCTAAAATATAACCTAAACTTACATGAAAATAAAAGAAAAACCTAAACCTAGACATAAAAATAAAAAATTTAAACTAATCCTAAAAAAACATAAACTAAAATAAATAAACCTAAAATAAATAACTAAATAAACATAAACCTACCGGTTTACTTAGATTAATAAAATAAAACAAAATAAGAATGAAAAAAGAAAAAAACCCTAACCCTAAATCCTAATCCCTAAAACAAACTTGAACCCTAAACTCTAAACCCTAAACCTTAAATCTTAAAACCCTAAACCCTAAACCCTAATCCCTAAATCTTAAAACCCTAAACCCTAAAACCTAAGACCCTGACCTAAACCATAATGACCTTAAACCCACACCCTACACCCTAAATCCTAAACCCTAAAAACCTAAAAACCTAAACCTAAAATAAATGAAACCTAAATATAAAATAAATAAAAAAACCTAATCCTAAATAAAATAACAAAAATAAAATAAAATAAAAACCAAAACTAAAACCTAATCCTAAACCTAAAAATAAAAATAACATAAAATAAAAAATAAAAACTAAAATAAAATAAAATAAATGAAAACCTAAACTAAACTAAAAAAAATAAAATAAGCTAAAAAACAAAAGTCCTAAATAAAATAAAACCTAAATGTAATATAAGAATAAAATAAACCTAAAAATAAATATAATAAAAACTAAATAAAAACTTAAACCTAAAAAACAAACATAAAAATAAAACCTTAAAAAAACCTAAACCTAGAATAAACTAAACCTAAACCTTAAACTAAATAAAATAAAATAAACTAAAAATAAACCTAAAACTAAACAAAAAATAAAACCTAAAATAAACCTAAAATGAAAACCTAAAACCTAAACCTAAAATAATAAAATAAAACCTAAACCAAAACCTAAAATAAAAAAATAAAACCTAAACTAAAATTTAAAATTAAAATAAAAAAAACTACAAAATAAAATAAACTTAAACGACCTAAAAATGGTGTAAAATAATCCTAAACTAAAATAAAACCTAAAATAAATAAACTAAATATAAAAAAAAATAAACCTAAATGAAAATATAAAATAAACTAAATAATCCTAATCCCTGGGTTTGCTTAATTTAAAAAAAATCATAAACCCTAAACCCTAAACCTAAACCACTAAACCCTAAACCCCCAAACCCCAATAACTCTAAACCCTAAATCCTAAACCTATAACCCTAAACCCTAATCTTTAAACCCTAAAACTAACCATAGACCCTAAACCCTAAACAATAAACCTTAAACCCTAAAATCCTAAAACCCTAAACCTTAAACCTAAACTCTAAACCTATAAAATAAAATAAACATAATTGAATTTATATATCAATCCCAAATCCATATATAAACTCAACTAAATCAAACTCAACCCAAAATCAAGACAACTAAATTGAATTGTTCCACTTGACCCAAAGTGGCTAATTTGACCTATTTGAGCCAAGTTCTAATCCTACCTAATTTGGATTGCACCAAGAACATCAAAACCTCTCATCATGATTATTGATCACCCTAAGTTGATCAATTATCATAAATTAGGTCAAACCATGTAAACTTGGTCATTTCACCAAGTCAACCCCTTAACCCATATGAATCCAAACTAGCCAAATTGCAGCCTATGCCAAATCCCTTGAAACCAATGATTCATACCAAATCAAAATAAATATTTGAATATGACTTGACCTTCAATTGAGTCAAATGAAACCCACCCTCTTGACCCAAGTTGACCTAAATTTACCTAAAAGACTAAAGTCAGTCAAATAAAAATATAAACCAAATTTATTGCAACCAATGGCTCAAGTTCATTCCAAATTAATTATTGAACTTGACCAAAGCTAGGATTGGACCCAATTTGACCTACTTAACCCATATTGACCTAAAGGTTCAAGTTGACCTAAATCAAAACCAAATCCAAATTAATTAAATCCAATGCCTACAATCATCATCAATTGGTCAACTATACCCAATCCAACACCCAAGCCAAGCCAACTTGGCCAATTTGGTGAACCTTGTCAACTTAACCCATTTGAAACAAATGAATTCGAATGAGCAAAAATCAAATCTAAGCCAGGCTAAACCAAACCAATTGAACCATAACATCCCAAATGATCATATAAACTAAACGCAACCCTTGGTTTGACCAAATTTGAGCAATGGGTCAACTTGACCTAACCTAACCTAATTTGACCTAAATGAGTCAAACTGAGCCAAACCTAACCAGATCAACTCCAATTGATTTGAAATTTTGGCTAACCAACTTTTAGCCCATTTCAAATCTGTCCAAATCAAATCCAATGCCAAAGGATCATCCTACTATTGGGCCACGGGAATCAAATGAGATAAATAACTCATGTAATTGGTCATTTATATTCCTTGGCCACTTGGTACTCTCCCAATGGTCCAACTAGGCGCCTAAGACACTGCCCAACCTGACCCAAGGGGTGGTTGGGTTAGCCATGACCCATGAGAGGTGAAATCACCTCACCCTCCCCATTGTTGCATTTGAAACCCATAGGACTCCCATGATTCATCCTTGGCAGCCACCTCCACACCTTCAACTAACCAAGCTGATGCAACTCACCTCCTTCCTACCACCCACGACTCCCTGAGATGGTTGGACGACCACTAGAAGCCAAACTTGATCCCACTGTCTGATCAAGATGAAGGGGGGTATACACCCCTTATTTCCAATCAAACACACACAAAAATCATTCCTTAGATCCCTAGCTTCCCAAGATGAGCCACTAGAGCCATTCCCTAAGCCCTCAAGCTCATTCCTTGATCAAAAAATGCCATCCTCATTTATCCTGAAATAGGACACTCCCATTTATGACCTAACTTGCCATTTCTCCATTAAACTATAATTAACTTTGCACACACCTTCCCTAGGCATCATTGAGAAAGAACAAATAATCTTCCAAATAGCTCGAGCACCAGAGGTGGGACTTCGATCAAAGCTGAGCTTCAAATCATTGGTTCATGGACTTCCAAGCGAACATCGAGGAATCGATCCAATTGCTACTCAATATGGCTTTGTCTCTAGTAGATGAAGCTTCCTTAATGGTTCAAGGCACCAATCTTAAGCTTCGATGAGGTATGCTTCCAAAATTGATCCTTAGGCAAAAATGGGTTAGAACTTTTTGAAGAAAACTTGCATATCGTGTGATCTTGATCGTTTGATCCCCTACGATCGATGTCATGAAGATGTGGGATCCTTTTGGAGTTGATCTGAGCTAAGGTAAGCTCAAATCAAGTGAGCAATGGTAGACGCACTCCATTTTCCCTCACTCGAGTGACTTTAGATCACGCACTGTCCATTCCACATGATCGAAATGGACAGTCGTGATTAGATCTGCTAGATCGATTTGATATAATCTTATTAAGTTGTGGGATTAATCAAAGCCGTCCGATCTTAGATTAGATGGCTGACAAGAAAGCACATCCGCCGTTGACACATAGGCCCTGAGTCGGATAAGTTTTAATTAGCCAATCCGACGGTGCCACATGAAAAGTGCGTTGTGTCAGTGCGCCATATGGCACCAATAAGATTAGGCCTTAATTAGGCTTAATTAATCATTTTTAATGAGTGAAACTTCTAAAATTCATAAAAGATCATAGAGAAATAAAATATTCAAATAAATACTCATTTTAACAGTTTTTCATAAGAGAATTAATTAAAAATGATTCTAACTAATTTTGAACCATAATTAAGATTTAATTATGATTTATTTACAAAATAATTAGCTTAATTATTTTTTAATTATTTTAGAAATTAATTCCAAAATTTGTGGGTTAATTTAATGGGAAGACCTCTGCCTCCCATGATTTTCTTGGGATTTATTACTCACTTAATTAAGAAATTTTAGTAATTAAACATTAACTACTCTTTTAAATTAATTAATGATTAATTAATCCTATGAACAGTAATAAATTGGTTAATTAAGTTTATTAATCATTGTTCTATGGGAACTAAGGAATAGGGTTGGGACCCCTTTCCCTAAGTTCGTTTCACCCTTTTCTAAAATGAAATTAATTAAGATTTAACAAATTAATTAAATCACTTAATTAAATTAAAATCATAATCACATCAAACCTTAATTAATTAAATCATGGGCTAGATATTTAGGTGTTTTATAACCTAAAGGAGTTTAATTAAATTATCGTTAGTCCACATGTGTGGGAAACCTATGAGAGTAATTAATTAAATTACTTAATATAATTAATTATTAATCATGAGCCAATTGTATTAGGCCCCTTTTATTTCCTAGCATCATTGCAAGTTTATTTTCCATGCATATCATGTTGGCTCATAATTATTTAGTTAATTACTATAAGATGACATAGGTAAGGGTAATTAACTCATAAAATCAACTTAATTACATTTCATTAAATTAAATTAAATCACTAATGTTGGAATGGGTTTACAACAACAAGTGATGATTTCTCTTCACTTGTTTAAATCAAATGAAATCCAAAACTTAATTAATAAAGAAGCTTTGGTTTGCTTTAAATAATCTTATTTAATTTGATTGTTCTTAAGAAGTAGTTTGGTTGAATGAATCACATGCTTATTTTTTTGTCCTCTTTCCAATCATGTTAAATTTGTATGTCATTTGAATTCATGCATCCATATTTTCAAAATCAAGTAAAATAAAATAGATTTCCTTTATGTAAGTTTGCATGTGTTGATTGAATTTAACATATGTGTGGCTATTATCACTATTAAATCCAAATGTATTTTTCAAAAGCTTATAGCTGAATAATAATATGTGTTATGATGCTAGTTATAAATACATAAGAAATGCATGTGCTTATAGCTAAAGTGTATGAATGTTGAGTTCTCTTTCCTCTATTCATGTATTGATTTATTTAAGATTAAATGGTAATGGGTATATAGTTTGGACATCCATGGAACACAAGACTTTAGCTAGCCCCAAGCAAGTCATTTGATTACCTCACTTCCTTGGTTTGTTACTTGGTTGAATCTGAATTTGTTCTCTGTTAAAAAAAAAAAACTAAAAAATCCTAAACCCCAAACTAAAACCTGAACACTAAACCTAGAACCTGAACCCTAAATCTTAATCCTTAAACCGTAAAAACCTTAAACCCTAAACGCTAACCCCTAAACCCTAAACCCTAAAACCCTAAATCATAAATCCTAAACCCTAAACCCTAAATCGTAAACCCTAAAAACCAAAACCAAAACTAAATAAAACCTAAAAATAAAATAAATAAAAAAACCTAAACTTAAATAAAAAAATATATATATATAATAAAATAAAAACCTAAACTACAATTTAAACCTAAACCTAAAAAAAATAAAATAAAAAAATAAAAACTCAAATAATTAAAAATAAAAAAACTTAAACCAAACTAAAAAAAATAAGCCTAAAAATAAAAAACCTAAATAAAATAAAAACTAAATGTAAAATAAAAATAAAGTAAACCTAAATTAAAATTAAATAAAAAGTAAATAAAAACGTAAATAAAAAAAACTTAAAAATAAATAGAACATTAAACCTAATCCCTAAACTAAAAAGAAAACTAAGCCAAAAATAAACTAAACCTAAACCCTAAACAAAATAAAATAAAATAAACTAAAAATAAACCTAAACCTAAACTAAAATAAAATCCTAAAATAAAACTAAAATAAAACCTAAAACCTAAACCTAAGAAAATAAAATAAAACCTAAACCTAATCCTAAAATAAAAGTAAACCTAAATAAAATAAAATAAAAATAAAACTAAAAAATAAACATAAACCTAAACCTAAATAAAATAAACTAAAACAAAAACTAAAATAAATAAACCTATAATAAACTAAATAAAATAAAAAATAAACCTAAATAAAAAATAAATAAACTAAAATAATAAAAAAATAAACTAAATAAACCATAACTTGTTGTAATTTTAAGAAAAAAAAATACTAAACTCTAACCCACCTCAAACCAAAAAACTATCCTTAAGCCCTAAATCTTAAACCCTAAACCCTAAAAACCCTAAACTAATCCTAAACCCTAAGCTAACCCTAAACCCTAAACCCTAAACCCTAAACCCTAAACCTTAAAGACTAAACCCTAAAAAGTTTAAACCCTAAAGCTTAAACACTAAACCCTAAACCCTAAACCCTAACCCTAAACCCGAAACCCTAAAACCCTAGACCCTAAAACTTAAAATCCTAATAACTTAAACCCAAACTAAATAAAACCTAAAAATAAAATAAAAAAAAACTAAAATATAACTAAAATAAAAAATAATATAAAATAATAACTTAAACTAAAACTTAAACAAAAACCTAAACCTGAAAATAAAATAAAATAAACTAATAAAAATAAATTAAAATAAAATAAATAAAAACCTAAACTAAACTAAATAAAATAAAATAAACCTAAGAATAAAAGATACATAAAATAAAACTAAATGAAAATAAAATAAAAATAAATCAAAAATAAAATAAAATAAAACTAAATAAAACTTAAACCTAAAAAAATAAACCTTGAAAGAAACAAAAAATAAATAAAAAATAAAACCTAAATCCTAAATTAAAAAAAAACTTAAACCTAAAATAAAAAAAAAATAAACAAAAAAATACTAAACCTAAACTCAGATAAACTAAACTAAAATAAATAAAACCTAAACCTAGACTATATAAAATAAAATAAACTAAAAATAAACATAAACCTAAACTAAAAAATAAAACCTAAAAATAAATCAAAAATAAAAACCTAAAACCTAAACCTAAAAAAATAAAATAAAACCTAAACCTAAAATAAAAATAAAACCTAAACCAAAAAGAAAATAAAAATAAAACTTAACTAAAATAAACCTAAACTTAAACCTAAACCAAAAACTATAATAAAAAAACCTAAACTAAAATAAATAAAGCTTAAATTAAATAAACTAAAATAAAAAATAAAAATAAACCTAAATAAAATAAAATAAAATAAAAAACTAATATAAATAAAAAAATAAACTAAATAGACCTAAACATAATGGTTTTCCTAATTTTAAAAAAAGGAAAACATAAACCTAAATCCTAAACCCTAAACCCTAAACCTACAAACCTAAACCTTAAACACTAAACTCTAAACCCTAAAAAACACTAAACCCTGAACCCTAAACCCTAACTCTAAACCTTGAACTCTAAAAGCATAAACCCTAAAACCTTAAACCCTAAACACTAAACACTAAACCCCGAACCCTAACCCTAAACCCTAAACCCTAAACCCCAAACCCTAAACATAAATCGAAAGTAACTAAATAAATTAAAAAATAAACTTAAAACCTAAAACCTAATAAGCCTAAACCCTAAGAATGGGCAGAACCTTGATAATAGGAACATCACTGTCAACTAGGTCTAGTCTAGATCTGGCGGAGGAGGCAAACGTGGAGGCAACGGTTATCACAGTGGTGGTGGGGGATCTAGAGGTCCTAGTGGATATGGAGCTGGTGGTCAGTAGAGACGGTTCTAGTTATCTAAGATTTTTGATTTGTCTATGTGATTTGTCTATGTACGCCATTTTTTATTTATGTCGTACCTTATGTCTTTGAAAATTTAGTGTGTTACATGGTTGTTAAAATCAAAAAGAAGAAATGTTGAATTTGAATTTGTTCTTTGTTAAAAAAATCCAAAAATCTTAAATCCTAAAGTAAAACCTAAACCCTAAACCTAAAAATAAACCTAAAATAAACCTAAAATAAAACCTAAAACCTAAACCTCAAAAAAATAAAAATAAAAACCTAAAGATAAACCTAAAAATAAAAAATAACACCTAAACTCAAAAAATAAAATAAAAATAAAACTAAACTAAAAAATAAACTTAAACCTAAACCTACACCTAAAAATAAACTAAAATAATATCCCTAAACTGAAATGAATAAACCTAAAATAAATAAATTGAACTAAATATAAATAAAAATAAACCTAAATCAAAAAAAAACAATAAATAAAATAAAATAAATAAATAAAACTAAATAAACCTAAACCTACCAATTTATTTAATTAAAAAAATAAAAAAATAAAAAAATAATTAATTAATTAAAAAACCCTAACCATAAACCCTAAACCCTCTCTGAGCCCAACTGTCAGGCACTGAGCCTTAGCCAGCCACTAGTCCTGGGCTCAAGACCATGAGGCCTTGGCCGTGATCCTGGGCCAAGGCTACCTAAAACCTAAAGCCTGAGCTGACCACATGGGTTAAAATACTGAGCTATAAACTAACCTAAACCCTCAGGCCACAAACCCTAACCTGCCTAAACCTACCCTAGGCCTAAAACTAAACCCTAAAACCTAAAACCTAAACTTAAAACAATTAAACATAAAATAAAATAAATAAATAAATAAACCTATAAAATAAAAAAATAAAATAAACTTAAAATAAGTTAAACTTAAAATAAAACTAAAATTAATTCAAATAAAATAACTAAAACCTAAACTAAACTAAAAAAATAAAATAAATCTTAGATTAAAAAACTTAAATAAAAATAAGACTAAATGTAAAATAAAAATAAAATAAATAAAAAATAAACTTAAATTAAAATAAAATAAAATTAAATAAAACTTAAAATAAAGCTAAAATAAAACCAAAAAAAATAAATAAATAAATAAATCCTAAACCTTAAGTAAAAGCCTAAACTAACATAAAATAAAATAAAACAAAATAAAATAAACCTAAACCTAAACTAAAATAAACTAAACTAAATAAATAAACTAAACCTAAAATAATCCAAACCTAAACCCTAAACTAAATTAAATAAAATTAACTAAAAAATAAACCTAAACTTGAACTAAAAAACTAAAATATAAACATAAAATAAGTGCCTAAAACCTAAATTGAAAATAAAATTAAACCTAAACTAATCCTAAAGTAAAAAAAATAATAAACCTAAAATAAAATAAAATAAAACTAAACTAAAAATAAAATAAACCAAACCTAAACCTAAAATAAATAAAAAAGCTACTACCCTAAACCCTGGCTAACATTGGACCCTGAATCCTACCCTAAACACTAAACCCCAGACCCTAAAACACTAAACGAACCCCTGACACGGACCATCTGGCTAGGACAAAATAAAAAGATCATGAGCCAAGGCCACAGGCCCAGGCCCTCACCAGGCCTTAAACCTGGCTAAATCCTAAACCATGAAAAAAACCAACCTAATGAAATAAATCAAATAAACTAAACCAAAATTAAATAAAAGATAAAATAACAAAACATAAACTAAAACCTAAACTACAAAGAAGAAATAAAACAAAAACTAAAACTAAAAGCACTAAACC
Organism: Cymbidium sinense; assembly: GCA_021442155.1. Taxonomy (NCBI): domain Eukaryota; kingdom Viridiplantae; phylum Streptophyta; class Magnoliopsida; order Asparagales; family Orchidaceae; genus Cymbidium; species Cymbidium sinense. The sequence goes on along the minus strand of JAKCPB010001215.1, from coordinate 39,414 downwards.
CTAAACTAAGATGTGGACCCTGGGCAAACTTAGGCCCTGAGCCCAACTAAACACTAAGATGCTGACCCAGGCTTAAACTCAAACCCTAAACCCTGACTAAACCCTCAGAGTAAACCCTAAACCAGGACCCCAAAACCTACCCTAAACTTTAAATAAAGTAAACCCTAAAAAATGACCTACTTAATAAATAAACCTAAAGATAAAAAAAATAAAACCAGATAAGATAAAAACAAATAATTAGACATAAAACCTAAACTTAAAGTGACCTAAACTTAAATATAATAGAAAATAAAATAAAAAATAAAACTAAACTATAATAAAATAAATAAAAATCTAAACTAAACTAAAAAACCTAAATAAAATAAAAACTAAACCTAAAATTAAAATAAAATAAACCTATAATAAAATTAAATAAAAATTAATCAAAAACCTAAACCTAAAATAAAACCTAAAAATAAAGAAAAAATAAAACCTAAACCCTAAACTAAAAAAAATTTAAACCAAAATAATGATAAAATAAAATAAACTACAATAAAATAAACTAAAATAAAATAAATAAAAAGCTAAACCTAAACCTAAAATAAACTAAACCTAAACCTAAACCTAAACTAAATAAAAGAAAATAAACTAAAAATAAATTTATAACTAAACAACAAAAACTTAAAATAAAAATATAAAACTTAAACTTAAAAAAATAAAATAAAAACCTAAACCTAAACCTATAAATAAATAAAAAAAACCTAAACCTAAAAATAAAATTAAAATAAAACTAACCTAAAAAATAGACCTAAACCTAAACCTAAACCTAAAAAAAAACTAAAATAAAAAACATAAACTAAAATTTTATTTTTGAAAAATAAATAAACTAAACTAAATAAACATAAAAATAAACTTAAATCAAATGACAAAGATAACCTAAAATAAATAAAATAAACTAAATAAACATAAACTTACTGGTTTGTGGTTTTTTAAAGATAAAGATAAAAACCCTAAACCCTAGGCCCTCGCCTCCTAAATTCTGGGCCCTAAACCCTAAAAAGACCCTGGGCTTTGGGCCTAGTCACTCCTGACTCTGGGCTCTAGGCTGACCCAAACTTAAAGGCCACAGGATCTAACATTAAACAGCCTAGCCATGGGCCCTAAACCCTGGCCCTAAAGTGACCTGGGCCAGACCCTAGCTGAGCCACAGGCCCTAGGTACCCACTGAGCTGAAACTGGGCCACAAACCCTAAGGTCAGGACCTACTGGCCCTACACAAGACTGCTCAGCCAGGCTGACCCTGGGCCCAAGGAGGCTGAGCCTGATCTTGACACAAGACCCTAAATCACCCTAGGCCTACTAATGGTGAGCAAGCATGTTTAGGCCACTCCTTATCCACAACTGACCTGAAACTAACCCTGGGCCCTGAACCACAGGCCACTGAGCTAGCCCATGGGATGACCAACCTGAGTCTTAAACCAATCACTGACCCAAAGGCCCATGAGCCTAACTTAAAACCTAAATTAAATAACCTAATTAAAAAAATAAAACCTTTAAATAAAATAAAAAGATAAAATTAAAACATAAATTAAACCTAAATTAAAACCTAAACCTGTTCACAATAGATAAAATAATAAATAAATTATAATAAAATAAATAAATATGAAACTAAAATAAAATATACTTAAGAATATAAAACCTTATAAATTAAAACTAAACATAAAATAAAATAATCCTAAAATAATAATAACTAAAAAAAACTTAAACCTAAAGATAAACTTAAAATAAATAAAAAAAAACTACCCTAAACTAAATACCTAAATTAAAATAAAATAAAATTAAAAAAAATATAATTAACCTAAACCAAATAAAATAAAGTAAACTAAAACAAAATAAACAAAACCTAAACATAAAAGAAAACTAAACCTAAAAACTAAATAAAAAATAAACTTAAAATAAACCTAAACCTAAACTAAAAATAAAACCTAAAATAATTCTAAAATAAACTCTAAATAAACTTAAATAAAATAAAATCTAAACCTAAAAAAACCTAAACCTAAAATAAAATAAAATAAACAAAACTAAAGAATATACTTTAACCTAAACCAAAAAAATTAATTAAAATAAAACCTAAACTTAAATAAGTAAACCTAAAATAAATAAACCTAAAAATAAATAAACCTAAAAAACTAAACTAAATAAAAATAAAAATAAAATAAAATTAAAATAAAATAAAATAAACTAATTAAACTAAACTTGGTTTGCTGATTTAAAAAAAAAACCCTAAACCCAAAACCTTAAAACCTAAACCCTAAATCATAAAAGCTAAACCATAAACCTTAAACCCTAAACCTTAAAACTAACCCTAAACCTAAACCTAAAAATAAAATAAAAATTAAACATAAACCTAAACCAAAACCTAAGCCAAAAAAAATAAAGTAAAATAAAAAACTTAAACTAAAATAAATAAAATAAAGTAAATAAAATTAAAAAATAAGTAAAAATATAAATAAAAAAAAAAATTAACAGAAATAAAATAAACTAAATAAATAAAGGTGAAATGTTGATCTTAAACTTAAACCCTAAACATTAAATAAAACTTGAGCCTAAACTGAAGCTACACTAAACCTAAACTAAACCACAAACCACTAAAGCCACTACCACTGAGCCACAAACCTAACCTGATCCCAAACCCTAAAAAATTAAACCCTAAATCTGACCTGATCACTAAACCCTAAATCCTCCAAAGGCCTACCTGACCACAAACCCCATAAACTAGACTGAGCTAAATTGAGCTAAATGGACTAAAATAAAATAAATAAATCTAAATCCTGATTAAAACCCCAGGCTTTAAATTAAGCCTGGGCCATGAGCCTGGGCCATGGGCTGAACCCTAAATGGGCCCTGGGCCTGGGGATGAGCCTCACAGGCTCAAATCCTAAATAATTGGATAAAAAGATAGCCAACCCTGGCGTTAGGCCCTAAACACACTAGAACTGAGCCAGCCTAGCCACTGAGCCCTTCTTAGGCCTGAACACTAGGCTCTGACCACTAAACCACATAAAAAATAATAAAAGGCTATAAGTGGACCCTGAGCCACTGAGCCCTAGGCCTAGCCCTAGCCACTGAAACCTTGAAAAGACCCTAAACTTTAAACCCTAAAATAAAATAAAGATAAAATAACTAGTTAAGCATAAACCTAAACCTAAACCTAAAATAAACTAAATTAAAACCAACTAAGATCAATAAACAAAGATAAAATAAACTAAACAAAATAAAAATAAACAACCTAAATAAAATTAAAATAAAATAAACTAAAATAAAAAATGGCCATAAACCTACCTCTTTTTTTTAAAAAAAAAAACTACATATAAACAACCCTACCTTACTTTTGCCCTACCTAAGCTAACTGACCCTAAAACCCTGATCTAAATCTAAATAATAAATAAAAAAAACCCATAAACCCTAAATCCACAAACCTAAACCCTAAAATTAATCCTAAATACAAACATACCTAAACCCCAGACTTAGGCCCAAAACCCTAAAGCCCAAATAAACATTAATCCATAAACATTCACATAAACCTAAACTAAAATAAAACCTAAAGAAATTAAATAAATAAAACCTAAACTTAAATAAAATAAAATTAAATTAAAATAAAACTAAACTAAAGCTAAAACCTAAAAATAAACTAAACTAAAATAAAATAAATAAAACTTTAACTAAACTAAAAAATAAAACCTAAATAAAATAAAACTAAACTTAAAATAAAAATAATAAAATAAAACTAAATAAAACCTAACCTAAAATAAACCTAAAAATAATCTAAACCTTAAAATAAATAAACAAAAAAACCTAAACCATAGGCAAAAAAATCCTAACCCTAAAATAAAAATAAAATAAACCTAAGCTTAAACTAAAATAAATAAAACCTAAACCCAATCCTAAACACTAAATAAAATAAAATAAATTAAAAGTAAACCTAAACCTAAACTAAAAAAATAAAACCAAAAAATAAACTTAAAACTTAAACCTAAAAATATAAAATAAAATTGACCTAAATCTAAAAATAAAAAAATAAAACCTAAACCTAAAAAATAAAATATAAATAAAACTAAACTAGAAAAATAAATGTAAACCTAAACCTAAACAAAAAAATAAACTAAAATAAATAAACTAAACCAAATAAAAATAAAAATAAATTCAGATAAAAATAAAAAATAAAATAAACTAAAATAAATAAAAAATAAACTAAATATACTAAACTGGTAGATTACTTTATTAAAAAGTAAAATAATAAATAAAAAAACCCTAAACCCTAACACTAACCCTACCCAACCCTAAACCACAACCCTAAACCATGAGACCAAACCCTAAACCAACCCAAAACCCTAAACGAGAAAATCCTAAACCAGGACCATAAACCCTAAATCCTAATCCTTTCGGCCAGAAACCCTAAACCATAAAGCCCTAAACCCTACTAAACTAGCCCTGACCACATCTTAAACCCTAAGGCTTGATCCTTAGCCCTAAACCCTAAGGCACGAGAAACTGAGCTAGTTTAATAAACCTTTAAAATCAAATAAATAAAGAACCTGACATAAATAAATTAAAATAAACCTAAACCTAAATTAAAAAATAAAACCTAAAATAAACCTAAAATAAAACCACAAACCTAAGCTGACAAGATATAAGACCTAAACCTAATCCTAAAATATAAAATAAAATATAAACCTAAAACAAAATAAAATAAAACTCAACTAAAATTAACCTTGGCTTAAAACTAAACTAAACTAAATTAAAACCTAAACTAAAATAAATAAACCTAAGATAAATACTAAACTAAATAAAATAAAAAATAAACTTGGATAAAATAAAATTAAAATAAACTTAAAAATGAAGAAACAAACTTAATAAACAAAATAAACTAAACCCATCGATTAACTTTTTTTTTTCAAAAATTCTACTAAACTTTAAACCCTAAACCTTAAAACTAACCTAAATCTTAAACCCTAAACTACAACCCTAAAACACTAAACCTAAACCCTAAACCATAAGCCTAAACTTAATCCCTAAACCCTAAAACCATAAACCCTAAAAGCATAAAACCCTAAACCCACCTAAACCTAAACCCAAACCCTAAACCACAACCCAACCTAAACCCTAAACCCTAAACCCCAAAACAAACCTAAACCTAAAATAACTAAATAAATTAAAATAAACATAAACCCTAAAACCTAATAAACTTGAACTTAAACCTAAACCACAGAATGGGCAAAACCTTGTGGCGGGAACACCAGGTCAAGGCTCGATCTTGATCAGTGGTGGAGGCAAAGTTGGAGGCAATGGTTATCGTAGTTATGGTGGAGAATCTGGAGGTGCTGGTGGATCTGGAGGTGGTGGTCAGATCCGTGGTGGTTATGGAGGCGGGAGGAGCGATAGAGGTTATAATTGTGGTGGTGGCATGGGAGAGATCGGATGGTGGATCCTGCTACTCGAGAGGTGCAGGTTGGTTCTGATGAGAACTGGAGAAACTGAAGAATGGTGGATCTAATATGTTGCTTATGGAATTGTGTCTTTGGTTTTGCTCTATGTGTTCTCATTTTTTATTTATGTCATCGCTTTTGTCATAAGAATCTTGGTGTATTACTTGGTTGATGAAATAAAAAAAAGAAGAAATGTTGAATCTGAATTTGTTCTCTATTAATATAATATGAAACCAAAAACCCTAAACCCTAAATCCTAAACTAAAACACGATCCCTAGACCTAAAACCTAAATCATCAACACTAAACCTTAAACCTTAAACCACAAAACCCTAAACAAGCCCTAAACCCTAAATCATAAACCTTAAAACTTTAAATCAAATCCTAAACTAAACCCTAAACCCTAAACCATCAACTAACTAAACCCTAAACCCTAAACCCTAAACCCTAAAATGCTAAAACCTAAACCTAAATTACATAAAATTTAAAATAAAATAAATACAAAATGCATAAGCTTAAATAAATAAATAAAATAAAATAAATTAAAACCTAAACCTAAAACTAAAAAAATAATTAATCAAAAAATAAAAACTAAACTAAAATAAAATAAATATAAACCTAAACTAAACTAAAAAATAAAAAATCTAAATAAAATAATAACTAAATCTAAAATAAAATAAAATAAACCTAAATTAAAATAAAATAAAACTAAATCAAAACCTAAACCTAACAAATAAACTAAAAAATAAATAAATAACAAACCTAAACCCTAAACCAAAAAAAAACAAAACCTAAAATAAACATAAAATAATCTTAATCCTAAACTAGAATAAACTAAAATAAAATAAATAAAACCTAAACCTAAACCTAAAACTAAACGTAAACCTAAACCTAGACTATATAAAATAAATAAACTAAAATGAACCTAAACTAAACTAAAAAAATACCTAAAATAAACCTAAAATCTAAATGTAAGAAAATAAAATGGAAATCTAAACCTTAACCTAAAAATAAAAAATAAAATCTAAAAATAAAAAAATAAAATAAAAATAAAAAAATAATTTAAAATAAACCTAATCCAAACCTAAACTTAAAAAATAAACTAAAATAAATAAATATAAAATAAATAAATAAAACTAAATAAAAATAAAAATAAACCAAAATAAAAAAATAAATAAACTTTAACCTACTAGTATACTTAATTATATAAAATATAAAATATAAAAAAATCCTAAACCCTAAACCCTAAACATTAAACCTACAACCCTAAACTGTGAATCCTAAACCCTAAACCCTAAACCCTAAACCCTAAACTCTAAACTCTAAACCATAAAACCTATAACCATAAATACTAAACCCTAAACTCCAAATCCTAAACTCAAACCCTAAACACTATACCAAACCCTAAACCCTAATCCCTAACCTAAACCCTAAAACCTAAAACCTATACCTAAACTAAATAAAACCTAAAAAAAATAAATAAAAAAACTTAAACCTAAATAAAATAAATAAAATGAAATAAAAGAAAACCCTGAATTAAAACAAAAACCTAAACCTAACCCAAAACCTAAACCTAAATCTAATTCTAAAAATAAAATAAAATAAAAAATAAAAACTAAAATAAAATTAAATAAATGAAAACATAAACCAAACTAAAAAAATAAAATAAACTTATAAATAAATAACCCAAATAAAATAAAAACTAAACATAAAGTAAAAAAATATTCCTAAAATAAAATAAAATAAAACCTAAATAAAAACCTAAACCTAAAAGATAAACTTACAAATAATTAAAAAGTAAAACCTAAACCCTAAACTTAAAAAAAATCTAAACCTAAAATAAACAAAATAAAATAAACCTAAACTAAAATAAATAAAACCTAAATGTAAACCTAAAACAAACTAAACCTAAACCCTAAGCTAAATAAAATAAAATAAACTTAAAGTAAACTTAAACCTAATCTAAAAAATAAACCTAAAAAAACCCAAAATAAAACCTAAAACCTAAACCTAAAAAATAAAATAAAACCTAAACCAAACCTAAAAAAATAAAAATAAAACCTAAACCTAAAAAAATAAAATAAAAATAAAACTAAACTAAAAAATAAGCCTAAACTTAAACGTACAAAATAAACTAAAATAAAAAAACCTAAACTAAAATAAATAATCCAAAAATAAATAAACCAAACTAAATAAAACTAAAACTTAAATAAAAATAAAAATAAAATAAAAAATAAACTAAAATAATTTTGAAATAAACTAAATAAGCATAAACTTACGAATTAATTTAATTTTAAAAAACCCAAACCCTAAAACTAACCCTAAACCTAAACCTAAACTTACAACACTAAACCTACAACCTAAACCCTAAACCTTAAACTACCCTAAACCCCAAAACTTATACTAAACCCTAAAAGCATAAACCCTAAAATCCCATACCCTAAATCCTAAATCATAAATCCTAAACCCTAAACCCTAAATCCCAAACCCTAAACCTAAACCCAAGTAACTAAATAAATTAAAAATAAACTTATACCCTAAACATAATAAACCTAAACCAAAAACCTAACCCATAATATAACCTTTATCACAGAACATCACCATCAATTAGGGTCACTAGATCTACATGGAGGCGAATGCGATGGAATAAAGTGGTGGGGATCTATGGTGTTGGAGGATATTGAGGTGGTATGGTGGTTTTGGAAGCGTAAATGATGGTTATAGTTGGTGGTAGTGAGGGAGAGATCGAGGATATGATGGTGGATCCTGCTACTCGAGAGATCGAGGTGGTTTTGATGGGAATTGAAAAAATTGAATAACGGCTGATCCGATCTATTGCTTATGGAACTATGTCTTTATAGAATAGTCGATTCTAGTAATCTAGGGATTTTGATTTGCTCTATGTGTGCTCATTTTTTATCTATTTCATTGCTTGTGTCATAAAAATCTTAGTGTGCTACTTAGTTGATGAAATCAAAAAGAAGATATGTTGAATCTAAAGTTGATCTCTGTTAAAAAAAAGCAAAACCCTAATCCATAAACTAAAACTAAAAAAACCTAAAACCTAAACCTTAAACCCTAAAAAATTAAACCCAAAACCCTAAAGACTAAAACCATACCCTAAAACCTAAACCCTAAACCCTAAACCCTAAACCCCAAACCCTAAATAAAATGCTAACAACTAAACTAAAAAACCTAAAAACCTAAACCTAAACCCTAAATCCTAAACCCAAAAAAAACCCTAAACTTTAAACCCTAAACCCTAAACCACAAAGCCTAAACCCTAAATTATAAACCCTAAACCCTAAAAGTTAAAATTGAAACCTAAATGAAATAAAACCTAAAAATAAAATAAATAAATAAACCTAAATCCTAAACCTTAAAAACTAAACCCTAAACCTTAAATTATAAACCAACAAACCTAAACCCTAAACCCTAAAAGGCCATAAACCTTAAACCCTAAAAGGCCTTAAACTTAAACCCTAAACTCAAAATCCTAAATAAAAATTAGATAAATTAAAATAAAAACCAAAACCCTAAACCTTAAACCCTAAAACACTAAACCCTAAACCTAAACCCTACACCCTAAACCCTAAACCCTAAAACTAACCCTAAACTCTAAATCCTAAACCTACAACACTAAACATACAACCCTAAACCATAAACCTAAACCTAAACAATAAAAAACTATAAACCTTAAACCCTAAACCCTAAACCCTAAACCCTAAACCCTAAACCCTAACCCTAAACCTTAAACTGTATAACCCTAAACCCTAAACTTTAAACCCTAAATAAAATAAAAATAAAACTAAAACTAAAGAATAAGCATAAACCTAAACCTAAACCTAAAAAATAAACTAAAATAAAAAACCTAAACTAAAATCAATAAACTTAAAATAAATAAACTAAACAAATAAAAATAAAAATAACCTAAATAAAAATTAAGAATAAAATAAAATAAAAAATAATTCAATAAACCTAAACCATCGCTTTTTAAAAAAAAACTAAATCGTAAACCATAAAACAAACCCTAAACCTTAAACTTACTACCCTAAACCCTAAGCCCTAACCCTAAACCCTAAAAAACCCTAAATTCTAAATCCTAAATAATAAAAATGAAAAAAACTCAAACCCTAAATCCTAAACCCTAAACCCTAAAACCAACCCTAAACCCTAAACCTTAAAACTAACCCTAAACCCTAAAACATACAACCCTAAACCCCAAACCCTAAACCCAAAACCTTAAACCCTAAGCCCAAAACCCTAAAGATTAATCACTAAAAACATACAAACCTAAACCTAAACTAAATAAAACCTAAAATTAAAATAAAGAAATAAAACTAAACTTAAATAAAATAAAAAAAATAAATTAAAATAAAAACCTAAACTAAAAGCTAATCCTAAACCTAACCTAAAATAAAATAAATAAAAAACTAAACTAAACTAAAAATAAAACCTAAATAAATAAAACTAAACCAAAAAAAATAAAAAAAATAAAATAAAATAAAAAACTAAATAAAAAAAACCTAAACCTATAAAATAAACCCAAAAAATAATATAAACTTAAAATAAATAAACAAAAAAATAAACCCTAAAAAATCCTAACCCTAAAATAAAACTAAAATAAACCTAAGCCTAAACTAAAATAAATAAAACCTAAACCTAATCCTAAACACTAAAGAAAACAAAATAAACTAAAAGTAAACAAACTAAACTAAAATATAAACCAAAAATAAACCTAAAACCTAAACTTAAAAAATATAAATAAAAGTAAACCTAAACTAAAATAAAAATAAACCTAAACCTAAAATAAAATAAAAAATAAAACTAAACTAAAAAAATAAACATAAACCTAAACCTAAACCTAAAAAATAAACTAAATAAACTAACCAAATAAAATAAAATAAATTGAGATAAAAGAAAATAAAATAAAAACTAAATACTAATAAATAAAATAATATAAAATAACCTAAACTAAAAACTAAATAAAAAACCCTAAACCTAAACCTTAAAACCCTAAACCTATTATAAAACCTAAACCTAAAACATAAAAAACCTAAACCTTTCACCCTAAACTAAACCATAAAGCCTAAACACTAAACTCAAACCCTAAACTAACCTACATCCTAAACCATAAAACCTAATCCTTAAACCTAAATCATAAAAAACCTGAAAACTTAAACCTAAATTTAATAAACCTATAAAAATCAAATAAATAAAAAAACCTAAACATAAATAAATTAAAAAATAAACCTAAACCTAAATTAAAAAATAACACCTAAAAATAAACCTAAAATAAAAACCTAAAACCTAAACCTAACAAAATAAAATAAAAACCTAAACCTAATCCTAAAAATATAAAATAAAACTTAAACATAAAAAACAAAATAAAAATAAAACTCAACTAAAAAATAAACATAAATCTAAACCTTAACTTAAAAACTAAACTAAATTAAAAAACCTAAACTAAAATAAATAAACCTAAAATAAATAAACTAAACTAAATAAAAAAAATAAACTTAGATAAAAATAAAAATTAAAATAAACTAAAAAATAAAAACTAAATAAAACAAAATAAACTAAACCTAATCTTAATTTTATTTTAAAAATTTCCTAAACTTAAACCCTAAACCATAAACTAACCCTAAATCTTAAACCCTAAACTACAACACTAATCCTAACCCTAAAATATAATAAACCCTAAACTAAACCCTAAACCCTAAACCATAAAACCCTAAACCTAATCCTAAAATTAAAAATAAAACCCAAACCTAAACCCTAAACACTAAACCCTAAACCTAGACCCTAAAACCCTAAACCCTAACCCAAACCCTAAACCCCAAAACCCAAACCCTAAACCTAAACCAAAGTAACTAAATAAATTAAAAATAAACATAAACCATAAACCTAATAAACTTGAACTTAAACCTAAATCCTAAGAATGGGAAAACCTTGATAGAACACCCAACCAAATCGCCTTGATAAGCGGAGGCAAAGTTGGAAATCGTAAGTTATGGTGGAGAAGAGGGTGAATGGAGGTGGTGGTGGTTATGGAGGAGCGATGAGGATTATTATGGTGGCTGAGGGAGAGATTAGGGATCCGATGGTGGATCCCGCTACAAGTGCACTGGTTAAACCGGAGAAACTAAAGAATGGTCGATCTAATATGTTGCTTATGGAACTGTGTCTTTGGTTTTACTCTATACGTTCTCATTTTGATTTATGTCATCACTTTTGTCATAAGAATCTTGGTGTATTACTTGGTTGATGAAATAAAAAAAGAAGAAATATTGAATCTGAATTTATTTTCTATTAATATAAAATGAATCCAAAACCCTAAACCCTAAACTAAAACCATCCCTGACCCAAACCTAAATCGTCAACACTAAACCTAAACTTTAAACCCTAAAACCCTAAACCTTAAGCCCTAAACCCTAAATCATAAACCTAAAACTTTAAATCCTAAATCTAAAACTAAACCCTAAACCCTAAACCATCAACTAACCCTAAACCTAAAATGCTAAAACCTAAACCTAAACCATATAAAATTTAAAATAAAATAAATACAAAAACATAAGCTTAAATAAAAAATAAAAAATAAAATAAAATAAAACCTAAACATAAAACTAAGAAAATAATTAATAAAAAAAATAAAACTAAACTAAAATAAAATAAATAAAACCTAAACTAAACAAAAAATAAAAAAAACCTAAATAAAATAAAACTAAATCTAAAATAAAATAAAAAATAAACCTAAAATAAAATAAAACTAAATCAAAACCTAAACCTAAAACCAAAACTAAATAAAAAAATAAAACCTAAACCCTAAACCAAAAAAAAAAACAAAACCTAAAATAAACATAAAATAAACTTAAACCTAAACTAGAATAAACTAAAATAAAATAAATAAATCTAAACCTAAACCTAAAATAAACTAAACATAAACCTAAACCTAGACTAAATAAAATAAATAAACTAAAAATGAACTTAAACTTAAACTAAAAAAATACCTAAAAATAAACCTAAGAAAATAAAATGGAAATCTAAACCTTAACCTAAAAATAAAAAAATAAAACCTAGAAGTAAAAAAATAAAATAAAATAAATTAAATTAAAAAATAAACCTAATCCAAACCTAAACCTACAAAAATAAACTAAAATAAATAAATATAAACTAAATAAAAAATAAAAAATAAACCAAAATAAAAAATAAAAATAAACTAAATAAACTTTAACCTACTAAATAATTTAATTAATATAAAATATAAAATATAAAACCCTAAACCCTAAACCCTAAACCTAAACCTAAACCTAAACCTAAACCTTAAACTAATCAACCCTAAAACCCTAAACCCTAAACCCTAAACCCTAAACTCTAAACCATAAACCTATAACCATAAACACTAAACCCAACCCCAAATCCTAAAGTCAAAACCCTAAACACTATACCCTAAACCCTAAACCCTAAACCCTAAATCCTAAATCTAAAAACCTAAAAACCTATACCTAAACTAAATTTAACCTAAAAATAAAATAAATAAAAAAACTTATACCCAAATAAAAAAAATAAAATAAAATAAAAGAAAAACCTGAATTAAAACAAAAACCTAAACCTAAATCTAACTCTAAAAATAAAACAAAATAAAAAATAAAAACTAAAATAAAATTAAATAAATGAAAACATAAACCAAACTAAAATAAAATAAACATATAAATAAATAACCCAAATAAAGTAAAAAAATAATCCTAAAATAAAATAAAATAAAACTAAATAAAACCTAAACCTAAAAGATAAACTTACAATAATTAAAAAGTAAAACATAATTCTAAACTAAAAAAAAAAAACTAAACCTAAAATAAACCTAAAATAAACTAAACCTAAACCTAAACAAAATAAATAAACTTAAAGTAAACCTAAACCAAAACTAAAAATAAAACCTAAAAAATAAACCCAAAATAAAAAATAAACCTAAACCTAAAAAAAATAAAATAAAACCTAAACCTAAACCTAAAATAAAAATAAAACCTAAACCTACAAAAATAAAATAAAATAAATCAAACTAAAAATAAACCTAAACCTAAACCTACAAAATAAACAAAATAAAAACCTAAACTAAAATAAATAATAAAAATAAATAAACCAAACTAAATAAAAAAAACTAAAAAATAAACCTAAATAAAAATAAAAATAAAATAAACTAAAATAATTTAAATAAACTAAATTAACTAAATAAGCATAAACTTACTAATTTAATTTTTTTTTAAAAAAAAAAACCCTAAACCTTAAACTAAAAAAAAAACCTAAACCCTAAACCCTAAACAACCCTAAACCCTAAACCTAAACTATCCTAAACCCTAAACCCTATAAACCTAAACCCAAAAGCATAAACCTAAAACCCTATACCCTAAACCCTAAAAAAACCCTAAACCCTAAACCCTAAACCCAAACCTAAACCTAAACCTAAAGTAACTAAATAAATTAAAAAAATAAACTTAAACCCTAACATAATAAACTAAACTAAAACCTAAACCCCAAATAACCTGATAAACATCACCATCATCTAAATCTAGGCTAAAGGCTAAAATGGTGGTGGGGATAGGTGATGAGGTGGTGGTCAAAGAAGTGGTGGTTTTAAAGTAAAATGAGGTTACAGCTAAAGGGAGAGATAGGATATGATGGTATCCTACTAGATCGGGTGGTTTTGATGGGAATTGAAAAAATTGAATAACTATGATCCAATTGCTTATGGAACTATGTCTTTATAAGAGACATTCTAGTTATCTATTTTGATTTGCTATGCTCATTTTTTATCTATGTCATAGAAATCTTAGTGTGTAAAATCAAAAGAAGATATGTTGAATCAAGTTGATCTCTATTAAAAAAGCAAAACCCTAAGCCATAAATTAAAACTAATATAAAACCTAAACCCTAAACCCTAAACCCTAAACCCAAAAAAAACCAAAACCCTAAATACTAAACCTTATACCATAAAACCTAAACCCTAAACCCTAAACCCTAAACCCAAACCCTAAATCCAAAAAATAACTAACCCTAAACCCTAAAACCTAAAACCTAAACCTAAACTAAAGAAAACTTATAAATAAAATAAATAAAACTTAAACCTAAATAATTTAAAAGAGCAAAAAAAATAAAAACCAAAACTAAACCTAAACCTAAACCTAAACCTAAACCTAAACCTAAACCTAAACCTAACCCTAAACATAAAAAGAAAATAAAATAAAAAATAAAACTAAACTAAAAGAAAATAAATAAAAACTCTAAACTAAACTAAAAAATAAAAAACCTAAAAAAAATAAAAACTAAAACTAAAATAAAAATAAAACAAACCTAAAATAAAATAAAATTAAATTAAAATAAAATAAAATTAAAACCTAAATCTAAAAAATAAACCTAAGAATAAAACCTATAAATGAATAGACAATGAAACCTAATCCCTAAACTAAAAAAAAACCTAAACTAAAAATAGAAATAAAATAAACCTAAACCTAAACAAAAATAAATAAACTAAAATAAATAAAACCTAAACCTAAACTTAAACCTTAAATAAAATAAAATAAACTAAAAGTAAACCTAAACCTAAACAAAAAATTAAAACCTAAAACCTAAACCTAAAAAAAATAAAATAAAATAAACCTAAACCCAAATAAAAAAATAAAACCTAAACCTAAAATAAAATAAAAATAAAACTAAACTAAAAAAAAATAAACCTAAACCTAAACCTAAACCTATAAATAAACTAAAATAAAACCAAACTAATTAAATAAACTAAACTAAATAAAATAAAATAAAATAAAATAAAAATTTAAATAAATTAAACTAAAATAAATAAAAATAAACTAAATAAACTTAAACCTACTAATTTAATTAATTAAAAAAATAAAATAAAATAAAAACCCTAACCTAAAAAAACTAAACCCTAAACTAACCCTAAACCCTAAACCCTAAACCTAACCCAAAACCTAAACACTATACACTAAACCCTAAAGCTTAAAATCCTAAACCCTAAACCTAAACCTAAAATAAAGCCTAAATACTAAACCCTAAACTCTAAACCCTAATCCTAACCCTAAACCCTAAATTCTCAAAACCCTAAAATCCTAAACCCTAAAAAACCTAAAAACATAAACCTAAACCAAAACTAAAAAATCCTAAAATTCAAATAAATAAATAAACTTAAACCTAAATAAAAAAATAAAATAAAATTAAAAATAAACTAAAACTAAACCAAAACCTAAATTAAAAAAGTAAACCTAAAATAAACAAAATAAAAAAATAAATCTAAACATAACAAAATAAAATATAAACCTAAACTAAACCTAAAAATAAAAAATAAAACCTAAAACTAAAACAAAAAAAAAATAAACTAACTAAATAATAAACATAAACCTAAAAGTAAACAAAATAAACCTAAACTAAAATAAATAAACTAAAATAAATAAACTAAAATAAATAAAAAATAAACCTAAATAAAATATAAATAAAATAAACAAAATAAATAAATAAATAAACTAAATAAACTAAACTAACTAATTTTTTTATTTAAAAAAAAATTCTAATTAAACCCTAAACCTAAACCCTAAACCTAAACCCTAAAACCCTAAACCTAAACCCTAAAACCCTAAACCCTAAACTAAAAAAGCATAAAAGCATAAACCTAAACCTAAACCATAAACCTAAACCTAACCCTAAACAACCCTAAACCCTAAACCAAACCCTAAACCTAAACATAAAGTAACTAAATAAATAAAATAAACCTAAACCCTAAATAAACCTAAACCTAAACCTAAACCCTAAGAATGAAAAACCTTGACTTAGGAACCCCACCATCAAAGGCATCTAAATGGAGGCAAAGGCTGAGGTGGTGAGGGAGGTGGTAAATCAATGGAGGAAATAAAATTAGGATGGTGGCAAAGGAGAGATAATGGTGGATCCTTCTACCGAGACCTTGGTGATGGAGAGAAAAAAGAAAAATAATTTGATTTATCGCTAAAATTAAATCTTTATAGTAGACTATTTTAGTTATGTATGGTTTTGATTTGCTATATGCTTTCTCATTTTTGATCTATGTCATTGCTTGTGTTAAAAACTTGGTGTGTTATTTTGATGAATAAAGAAGAAGAAATGTTAAATCTAAATTTGTTCTTGTAAAAAAAAACCTTGAACCCTAAACTAACCTAAACTGCTAACCTTAAACCCTAAACCTCAAAACCCTAAATCCTAAAGCCTAAAACTAAACCCTAAATCCTAAAACCTAACCCTAAACCCTAAAACTTATGCTTAAAGAGATGGTTATCAAATTTTATTTAAAATGCTCATTTCTTATCTATGTCACCACTTGTGCCTAAAAAACTTATTGTATTATTTGGTTGATGAAATCAAAAAGAAAAATGTAATCTAAATTTATTCTATCTTTAAAACCCAAATCTAAACATTAAATCTAAACTAAAACTTATACCTAAACCTAAACCCTAAACCTAAAATAAATCATAAAAACCCTAAACCTAAACCTAAACCTAAACCCTAAAACACTAACCCTAAACCCTAAACCCTAAAAAAAGCATAAACCCTAAAAAAAATAAACCTAAAACCTAAACCCTAAATAAACTCTAAATCATAACCATAAACCAAAACCCTAAATGCCAAACCTAAATTTAAACTAAAAGTAACTAAATAAATTAAAAAATAAACCTAACCTAAAACTTAATAAACCTAAAATAAACCTAAACTTATACTTGAGAGCTAGGGTCATTCTAAAACTAGAGAAAATAAGAATGGCCAATAATAAAAACTATGTCTTTATAAAACATAGTTATCTAATGATACTATGTGTGCTCATTTATCTATGTCATCACTTGTGTCTTAAAAACTATTTGGTTGATGAAATCAAAAAAGAAGAAATATTGAATATAAATTTATTCTCTATTAAAATAAACTTGAAACCTAACCTAATCTAAACTAAAACTTATACCTAAGCCCTAAACCATAAACTTTAAACCTAACACTAAACCTAAACCCTAACCCTAAACCCTAAACACTAAAGTAACTAAAAAATTTAAAAATAAACCTAAACCCTAAAACCTAAAAATAAACTTAAACCTAAATCCTAAGAATGGGCAAACTTTGACAAAAGGAAAATAACTAACCAAGCTCTATAATAGGTAACGAGGTGGTTGTCATAAAAAATAAAAAATCTAGAGGTGATGGATAACTAAAAATAAAACAAAAATATGTGGTGGTATAAAGACTAAATATATACAAAGCCTGTGGTTATAATAAATAAGAACAAATATCTAATTCTTAATGTAACCTGTCTTTATAGAAGAGACAATTCTAGTTATATAAGGTTTTTGATTTGCTCTATTCATGGTTGATGAAATTGAAAAGAAGAAATGTTGAATCTGAATTTATTCTCTATTAAAAAAAAAACAAAAACCTTAAACCCTAAACTTGAACTAAAACCTAAACCCTAAACCTTAAGCCTAAACCCTAAAATCCCTAAACCCTAAAACCTAAACCCTAAACCCTAAATCCTAAACCATAAAACCTAAATCCCTAAACTCTAAACCTTAAACATTAAAACCTACAACCCTAAACACTAAACCCTAAACCCTAAACCCAAAACCCTAAACCCTAAACCCTAAACCCTAAACCCTAAAATACTAAAAATAATAATAAAATATATAAAAAAACCAAACCTAAATAAAATTAAAAGATAAAATAAAAAAACCTAAACTAAACCTAAACCTAAACTAAAAAAAGAAAATAAAATAAAATAAAAATAAACTAAAGTAAAATAAATACAAACCTAAACTAAACTAAAAAATAAAATAAACTTAAGAATAAAAAGCTTAAATAAAATAAAAACTATACATAAAATAAATATAAAATAAAATAAAATAAAAGCTAAATAAAAACCTTAACCTAAAAAATAAACCTAAAAGTAACAGCTAAAATAAATAAAAAATAAACCTAAACCTAAACAAAAAAAAACTAAACCTAAAATAAAATAAATAAACAATATGAAATAAACCTAAACCTAAACAAAAAATAAACTAAACTAAAATAAATACAACTAAACCTAAACTAAACTAAACCTAAACTAAACCTAAACTAAAATAAAATAAAATAAACTAAAATAAACCTAAACCTAAAATAAAATAAAAACCTAAACTTAATCTAAAATAAAAAATAAACCTAAACTAAAAAAAATAAAATAAAAAAATAAACTAAACTAAAAAATAAAAATAAACTTAAACCTAAACTTAAAAAATAAAAATAAAATAAAACCTAAATTAAAAAAAATAAAATGTAAATTAAATAAACTAATAAATAAAAAATAAAAATAAACCTAAATAAAATAAATAAAATATAAAATAAATAAAAAAAATAAACTAAATAAAATAAACCTATAAAATAAAATAAAACTAAATAATAAATAAACTAATAAATAAACCTAAATAAAAAACCTTAAAACTATAATAACTAACCCTAAACCTAAAAACTAACCCTAAACAATAACCCTAAACCTAAAATAAACCTAAACCCTAAACCTAAACCTAAACCCTAAACCCTAAACCTAAAACCCTAAACCTAAACCTTAAACTAACCTAAACCCTAAACCCAAAACCTAAACCCTAAATAACATAAAACCCTAAACCCTATAAACCTATAACCCCAAAACCCTAAACCCTAACCCTAAACCCTAAACCCTAAAACCCTAAACTCTAAACCCTAAGAACCCTAAACCCCAAACCTAAACCCTAAACCCTCAATCCTCAACCCTAAACCCTAAACTAACCCTAAACCTAAACCCTAAACCTAAACTAAGAATGGGGAACCTGATGACAAGAACATCACCAACTAGGCTCAGCCTAGATTTGGGCTAAGGAGGTGAAGGTGAGGAGGCTTGTCCCAGTGGTGGTGGGGACCAGAGGTTGATGGAGAAGGTGGTGGTGAGAGTGGACATGAAGGTGGAGGAGCGACAGAGGTTACTATGGTGGTGGGAGAGATCGGGATGGATATGCATCATTCTACTCAGGGGTGGTTTTGATAACCAGAGAAACTAAAGAATGGTTGATCCATCTCCATCTTATGGAATGGGAACTAGAGAAATGGTGGATCCCTAAACCTAAAACCCAAAACCCTAACACTAAACCCTAAACCATAATCCCTAAACCCCTAAACCCTAAACTCTAAACCCTAAACTCTAAACCCTAACCCAAAACTCTAAACTCTAAAACCCTAAACCCTAAACCCTAAACCCTAAACCTCAAACCCTAAAATCATAAACCTTAAATACTAAAACTTATAACCCTAAACCCTAAACCCTAAACCCTAAATAAACCCTAAACCCTAACCCTATACCCTAAACCCTAAAACTTGAATAAAAATGTCATTAGGAGTATATCTAAAGAATGACCTAATCCTAACATAGTTATGGTAGATAAAGAAATTGTCTTCAAGAGACTTTCCTAAACTATTGATTTGAATACCCTAAACCCTAACCCAAAATCATATTATAATACCATATATTATAGTATAATGTACCATCATATATTTGAGCATGTAATGATGTGTCTTTGGATGTTATAGTTGTTTTGAAATGTTTTGTATTTTATGGTATTGTGCAGTCTATATTAATGTAAATTATATAAATATTGATTTAATAAATTAGATGATGAAATTTGTTAAATTTGAAGTGGGAATTAGGTTATAGTATCAAAGGTGTGCTATGCTACTGTAGTAAAAAAGTAAGATTTTATGTTCAAAATAAATATTATATGTTGTAGAGTATAACATCTTATAATCATAATATATTATGCATTTTAAATTCTTTTAGTATTTTACAATCATGCAATCTAGCCTGCACTAGCATTATTTATAAAAATGTTGATTTAGACTAAAATGGTAGAATTTGGCCAAAGTCATAATAGGAAGAGCATGGCATCATAATATATTATTTCAATTTAAAATATTTAAGTGATACAATTAAAATATATAATTTTTTATTGTTTAGACTAATTTTATGATTTTTATCTTAAGAATCCCTTTGATGTGATATGCAATATAATATAATATAATATGTTATAGTGTTATAATATAGGATGCCATAACATAGTGTAGCATCATGCATTATAGCATACCATTAGTATTACTACTTTATAAAATGAGATGATGAGATTTGGCCAAATTTAAGGTAAGCTTTAGGGAACATCTATGGTGTCTTATTTATTCAAAAGAATGGAATTTTGCATCCAAAATAAATGTTCATTTTTCAAACCAAATTTTATAAATTTTTTTGCTTAAAGTGATTCAGTTTAAGGTGTAATGCAAGATAATATATTATATGAAAGCATATTAAAATATAATGTACATAACAATATAATTTCATAAATATATGAATGTGGTGGTGTGTTACTAAATGTTATTGTACATTTTAGTATGTTTTACTTTTGTTATAACACATTGCATCAAAACTCACAAAAAAGTTAATTTGAAGGTTAAGATGGATGTGTTTAGCCAAATTCATGGCACACACCAAGAAGCAACTCCAAAATTATGGTATGTTATACCATTTCTAATAATAAAAATAACACTTTTGCATCCAAAATAAACATTATTCATATTTTTGAGAAATTTTATTATTTGTTCATTTTAAGTGATTCTAATGAGGTGTAATGTTAGACAATATATTATATTATAAAAAAATTATAATTAACATTATATATTATAATATAATATAGTGTGTTAATTCACACTATAATTTGTTGTTTAGCATGGTGTATAATTAGTTTGAACTTGCACCATCAAATCATAAAATGTTGATTATAAAGATGATATAATTTGAATGAATACATTGTTAGGCTTTTGTTGAAGTTTTAAAGGTGTTCATAAGAGAAGAAATAAGATTTGATGAGAATTCCATGTCAAGGACATGGTGGGGAGATGGATAGGGGATCTGCATACACATGACATGTGAGGATGTTGAGGCATAGTTGAAGAAAATCTGCTAGGGATAAGGTTTGAATTTGATTTGATTATATGACTTGTTGAAAGAAGATTTGCTAGGGATAAGAATCTTTAATCCATCAGGGATTAAGATTGAAATGACTTTAATTTATTTTTTTAATTGATGTGGAGGCATGCTAGAGAAGGGGCTCGAAGTCTATTGGGATCTGCATATGACCTTCTATTCAGGGAAGCAGTTCTGCTATCCACCTGGGATTGGGATTTGAGTTTGATTTCATAGATTTGTTTGGGATGTATCTATTAGAATAAGAGTTTGCTGGATTTCTTGATTTTACTCTACTGGGAGTTGGTTTAATTTGGCTACACATTGGAGGTTAGTTTTGAATTTGATTTGTTTGCTTGACTTTTTTATATATGATTTAGGGCTCCACTGGGGAGAAGGGTGTAATTTAACTCCATTAGAGAAAATCAAATTGGGTTTAATTTAATTTGAGTTATTGTATGGACCTTGTCGATGTTCATAGCCCATGAGAAGGGCTATTAGCCTTGACCATCCTCGTTTTACAAATCCAAAGGGATAGTCTACTAGTTATGGGGTAGAGTTAGCCAACCTAAGGGGTTTCCTTGTGCAATGAGGTGCAAGGAAGAAGGCAGACTTATCTTCTAAAGTGAGGAACAACGCTTGGGATGACATGTTGGATGCACAACAAATCAAACCCGACCTAGGTGACTAAAGTGAATGTCATTGGGACTTATGTCAACTTAAAAGTAGTCAAGATTAATTTTATCTTAATTTTGTGTGATTTGATATGGTTTATTTAGTATAGTTTATTTTCAAATTAAGGTCATATGTGCTGGGGATGTGAGCTCAATAAAATTTAATAGATTTAATTTATGAACCATGCCAATGTGCGATGGATCCACTGAGAAGGGGCTATATTAGACTTGGCCTATCTCAGATTTACAAATCCAAAGGGATAGTCATGCCATGGGGTAGCTAGCAACCTAAGGGGTTGCCTTTGTGTGCAATATGCTAGAAGAAGAAAGAATTACATCTTATAAAGTAGGGAACAACATCGGGTGACTATAGCACAATAAATCTAACCTGACTTAGGGGCAACTACTAAGTGAATGCCGCTAGGAACTTATATCAACTCAAGAGTAGTCATGTGATTCTTATAAGAAGTTTTGCTGACATTACTCTTAAGATAGGATGCCTGCTTGGAAATAGGTATGTTTAAAGGTGTCCTCCTAATCCATAAGTGAATATATATTTTGTTTATATGTTTGTGTGGACCTTGTTGGTTTGCGATGGATCACACTGAGAAGGGGTTATGTCAGACTTGACTTATCTCAAATTTACTAGACCAAGGGAAAATCTGCACATCCATAGGATGGATTCTGCAACCACAGGGGTGGTTACTTGAAAAGGGGAACTATCTAATCTATTAGTAACCCAGGTAGCATCTAAATGGTGTCACAAAGGATGTGATCTAAGTATAATATCCACAGTAGAGGTATTGCTTGGGGCATTATCCTGAGCCCTAAAAAAGAAAGCTTTAGGTGTATAGTGGGCTACTCAATCAGAAAGCATAGCTGACTTACAACTGCCATGAGTGGTGTATCCTAAGGTGCGAGAACCAACCAACCAAAGATGTATCCATCAGCATGAGTGGTGTATCTTTCAGCATAATGAGAACCGACCAACCTATGGTGCCCGTCGATGTCCAACGATCAATCTAAAAGAAAGTGTGTAATCTTACAACTTTCCAAGTGGATCTTATCATCAGGATTATCTATCATTATGGGGCAGATGCCATTTGACCTAAAGTGACTACTAAGCGGGGAGACCCGAGGAACTACTGGACCTACTAAACTTGAAGTAGTCAAGAGGGAAGAAGCCACTAGGGGACTTATCCTGAACCTCAAATATACTTGACCCAGTTAGTGAACAAAAGTTAATCCAAGAAGAAAGTATAGCAGATTGACATCCTCTTAAACAAAGCCAACATGAGGTAGCTTACTAGCCATGCATTAAGGTTTACCAAACTAACTAGGAGCTCATCAATGTGTAGTGGCCAAGTAAGGAAGGAAAGAGTAGTAGACTTACATCCTCCAAAGAAAGAAGACCACTAGGGTGACACAATAGCAGGGTAGCACATTAGCCCGACCTAGACCAACTACTGAGTGTTATCTCAACTCAGTGTAGCACAAGATAAAAGATATGTGTTTGTTTTATATGTTTGTGTGTAGTTTGTGTTTGTGTTTTATAAATGATGAATAGATGCCGTTCCTTACACCTACATTAAACACATTGTGGATTCACAAATAAGAATACTTTTAACATGGAAGAGATTGAATTCAAAATGTAATTTTCATTATGATAATTATTTTCAACATGATTTATAATATTTCTTTTAGAGTACATTGGAAGCATTGGGTGCTCTCCTTATGAATTAATAAGTCGATATGATCCTCCTTGGTAGGCCTTCTCATGGCAAAAGAGCCTTCCCAAGTGGGTTCAAACATGCCTCCCATCTAATGACTGCACAATCGCCTTAAAACTAAAATAAACTCTCCTACCAAAAACTCTAGGATGGACCAACTTGTTGTGAGCTTGAATCATTTCAGATTTGTACAACTTGAGGTTTTGGCATGCTCGTAGGCGTCTCTCCTTCAAACCTTCAAGCTCTTCTAACAATAACTTAGCATTCTACTTTATTATTATCTTGAAACCCACAGCTATCCTTAGTGATGGGAGTTGGACTTCTAATGTTAGAACATATTCAGACCCATACACTAAGGAGAAATGAGTAGATTGAGTTGGAGTTCTATATGTGGTGCGAGGCCCACAATGCTTCAACTAACTTTTATGCCACTATTTTTTACTATTATCGAATGTCTTTTAAGTATTTGGATAAGAATGTTGTTAAAGACTTCTATTAAGCAATTTATGCTTGTAGTATGGTAGAATATCTCTAATCTATGGGGTCTCTAGAAAAATTTGTTGATCTTGGTGCTTTGAATGTAATACATTATCATATAATTCATCGAGGTGCTCCAAACCTATATACGATATGAATCCTAAAACATTAGAGCACATGCTAAGTTGTGACCTCTCTGAGCAAAATCTCCTTAGACCATTTGGAAAAGTAGTCAATAGCAGTAAAGATGAATTGATGAATTTTGGAAGAAGGAGGATCAATCGAACCCACTATGTCAGTACCCCAACCCTCGAATGGCCATGAGGCTAATGTAGGATGTAGAATGTTGGGTGGTTGGTGGTAGACCACACCATGTATTTGACATGGTGGCAACCTATATCCTTGCAATCACTAATCATCGATGACTAGTAGTATCCTAGTTTCTTGATCTTGGTTTCATCTTCAGACTGGATTGGTTGGCTCCACATAATCCTGAGTGTACCTCAATCATAACCTTATTTGATTCATGTTTGTCTAAATAATGTAACAACATATGATTGAAAGACCGTTGGTATAATACATCATCCACAGGAGCATAGGAAAGTGCTTTTGCTTTATCTGATGGGCTTGAGGCTTCTCTTGAAGTAGTTATCCTCTATTTAGGTAATCCATGAATGGTTTCCTCCAATCTAACTCCTCAGCCTTCTTAGAAATGGTAACCTCCCCTTCAAGAGAATACTTTTTGATGACTTCAATATCAATAAGGGATAATACTTGTCTATTTTGGACCTTTATTAAAATGGACTCATCCTCAGACATGCCAACCTCAAGCTTGGCTAAAGCATGCTATGGCTCTTCTCCTTGAGGAATCTTATAAATGGTAACCTCTGGATTTGGGCCAAGAACTCCATGGTGTTTTGGTAGTGATGGAGCAGGGCTTTATAACCTATAGACCCAAATGCGGTTGATAACTAGCTGAGAATCCCCAAAGATCTTGATATTTTAGATGCTTAGAGTAACGACTAACTTCAGACTGGCAATCAGAGCCTCATATTTGGCTTCATTATTGGTTCAAAGATTGGAAATATGATATGAGAATCTAACATCATGCCTGTGAGTTAAGAGAACTATTCCTACCCCTCCTTTCTAGAATAGTAGATTATGGTTCTTTCTTTTGAGAAGAAGTACCATCAAAGTACATCTCCCAATAGTGAATGCTAGTATCCCCAAGTTCATGATTTATTAGTGGAGATCATCACTAAGAGAATCAAAGTGGGTGTGCTAATAAGAAATTTGCTAGCGCTTGTCCTTTCACCGGATGAAGGAGTACGAAAGTAATGTCAAACTGTTAGAGGATCATAGACTGTCATGCCAAACATCTGGACAGCGTCGATCGTGTCATGAGATACTATACTGGATTGATCTTGTATATTAAGTTCACCTATTAAGAAGCATGTAGTGTAGCTTTTGGATGCAAAGATTAAAGCTAGGCAATGCTTCTCAATGGGTGGATAATTACTTAGGGGATTAGACAATGGTTAAGGTAGTAGAGCACATTTTCCTTCCCTTCATCATTGGGCCAACAAAGCACCAAGGGAGTCATCTAATAGTGTAAAGGAGTGGCTTGCCCAGATAGGGTCGCTAGAATCGATGAAATCATTAGGTAATGCATACATGGTCACACTTATCACCCACTTGAACTTGGCAACATTTTTGACAAGTGCTAAGAATGGATGAAATTTTCCTGATAAGTTGGATATAAAGTGTCTTAGATATGCCAACCATCATTGGAATAATCTAAGTTGAGTTAAAGTTTTATGGGGTGGCATTTCTAATATCACCTTGATCTTCTCCGGATCAATTTTGATTCCTTGGTGTTAGACAATAAACCCAAGGAATTTCCTTGAAGCTACTCCGAATGCACACTTCAATGGGATCATTTTGAGGTTAAATTGTCTTAATTGTTCAAAAACTACTCTCAAGTGAAAGAGATGGTCTTCCTTTTCTCTACTTTTGACCACGAGATCAACATAGCACTCAACTTGATGATGAATGACTTCATTGAAGATTTGAGTCATAGCCCGTTGGTATGTAGCAACAACATTTTTAAGGCTGAAAGGCATGACCTTATAACAATATATTTTGGAGGTTCTAAAAGCAATTTTTATTTCATCTTTTGGGGCCATCTTTATTTAGTTATATCTAGATGAGCCATCCATGAAAGAGAAGATTGTATGAGATGAGACAATGTCTACCATTAGCTCTGAGATTGGTATTGGAAATTCATCTTTTTGGACATGCCTTATTTAAATCAATAAAATTGATGCATAGAATGTGAATTCTTTTCTTAACTAGAATGACGCTACAAGTGTGTAGTATTTTATTTTCGATGAAGCCAACATCAATTAGTTTCTTGACTTCAAAATGACCTATTATTCTATCTAATCAGTCTAGGAGCTTGCATGATAGGGTTAGTAGGCTCTATTGCTACTTTATGGATCACACAAGAGCCATTCTAGGAATCTCTTCATAACTCCATGCAAAGTAATCTTAAACTCCAATAGCCTAACTAAGTCATTGGTTTTAATTTCATTCAATAAAGAGTTTATCTATGTTGAGTGGATCTTCTTCGCCCTAAGTTGATTTCCTTGAGCTCTTAATGGTTGACTTGATCTCTTCTTCAAACTCTGGCAGTGCATCTTTGACTTCAAAATCATCTAGATCATCTGAAGTTTCTAAGTATAGCTCCTCATACAAGTTAATGTGATTTGAAAGGAACCTATCAGATTCCAAATGATTGGTGATGACTAAGTAGTAATCATCATACTGACCCAACAATCAAATCCTAATCCTAGTCTTTGATTGATGCATTTGTTCTTCTATTCTTTCAAAGTAGTCCTGCTATACTTTGACCAAGTATGTGGGATTAACCCTTTCTTTGCTAAATTATGAACACAAGGCAAGTACCAATTGAAAGGTAATTCTATTAAATCTTTATATAATCATCCTCAAGTTCTACATCAACTTCTTGACTTGAGGATGATGCTCCTAAAAACCTCCGAAGTCTTCAAACCTGTGGATGACTTAGGGCTTCCTTAACTACCAAACCCTCTTTTTGAGAGGAAAGTGGGGTTAGAGCTAAGGTTTCCAATCTAACTGTTTCACATATAGACTTGGATACACTTATGCTTTGCTTTGGAGCCCCGGTCATCATCATTATTTGGCTCATGTGTCACCTCCAAGGGAATCTACTACCATATAAGACTCATCCTATGAACTAGATTCTAAGTCTCTATGGATAGCAGGTGTACTGCTGGTAGCTGAGACATATCTTCTATTCGGTGGCCAATAAGCAGGTTTTCCATCCCTATGATTGCCTCTAAATTGACCTCTTCCTCTACTTGGTGGAGGTCAGGTCATCCTACCCATATGATCGAATTGAGTAAAAAACTATGGGTTGAATCTAATGTCAGGCTCCACTTCCTCCTCCAAGTCTATTGTTGCTCTCTTTTATTTTCTTTTTATTTTCCCCTTTCTTTTCTTTTCTTTTCTTTTATTTTATTTTTATTTTTAAACTTTGCCAAGTTCATGTGAATAGACTTGTTGATTTTGAGGGAGGTAGTAAGCCCATCCTCATATATATATCATGAATTGTGATAAATGGCTTGAGATCTCCTTTGACACAGACAATCCCACCTCTCACAACTTCATATGTTGATGTAGAGGATGAACTATGTTGTTCTCATGTATCCATGGTCTCCCAAGAAAAGTGTTGAAAGATGTATCCGAGTCTATAATGTGAAACTTGGCTTTGGTCTTCCAATCATCTATCTCCAAGGGCAACACTATGGATCGTAAGGTCTATTCACCTCATTTTGAGTGTGATTCAATCTTCCATCTTAGACTTAGAGTCTTCTAGAGACTAAGACTTCCTAGTCATAAGACACTTCTAATTAGGTAAACACTTAACCTAAGATACTTAGAAGGGTTAACCATAAGATTAGGTTATGCCTATTAGGATAATCCACCTACCCTACAACCCAAATCCAATCCATGTTCACCTTCTCAAACCAAACCTCAAATTCAATTCAAGCATCAAATTTAAATCCAAATCCAAATTCAAATTCCAGAACCAAATGATTGAAGCCCATGATCAAAATCCAAACTTGAAACCCTTCCTAAGCCATATGACCTATCCCATGGACTTAGCCAAATCTTAATCCAAAACAATTCAAAGGTAATTGATTTTATCATAATCAATTTATATCTTCAATAATCTTTCTAAATATTAATCAAATCTACATTCAAATGATCAAAACTAAATCAAACTAAACCAAATTAAAGCAAACCCTTCTTAAGCCATATGGCCTATCCCATGGACTTAGCCAAATATTAATCCAAATCAGGTAAAACTTAATTGATTGTCTCACAAATCAATCATATTTTCAATCATCTTCACAAATTTAAATGATATATACATTTAAATCATTAAATTTAAATCAAACCAAATCAAAATTCAAACCTAAGTCACATGACCCAACTCCATGGACTTAGCCAAATTCCTTCAAAACCCAAATTCTGATTTTCTCATGAATCAATCATACCTTCAATCATATTCACAAATATAAATGAAATCTACAATCATCAAGCCAAACCAAAATCAACCCAAGTCAAACCCAACTTAACCCTTTTGACTTGAAATGTTCAAATGAACCAAAACCCATTTGAACCTAAGTCAATTGCAATTGAATTTATATATCAATCCCAAATCCATATATAAACTCAACTAAATCAAACTCAACCCAAAATCAAGCCAACTAAACCCAATTGGTCCACTTGACCCAAAGTGGCCAATTTGACCTATTTGAGCCAAGTTCTAATCCTACCCAAATTTGATTGAACCAAGCCCATCAAAACCTCCCATCATGATTATTGATCACCCTAGGTTGATCAATTATCACAAATTGGTCAAACCAAGTCAACTTGGTCATTTGACAAAGTCAATCCCTTAACCATATGAAGCCAAACTAGCCAAATTGCAACCTAAGCCAAATCCCTTGAAACCAATGATTCATACCAAATCAAAAATATTATTTGAATATGACTTGACCTTCAATTGAGTCAAACCAAACCCAGTTGGCCCTCTTGACCCAAGTTGACCCAAATTGACCTAAAAAAAAATTGTCTCAAATAAAAATATTAACCAAATTGATTGCAACCAATGTCTCAAGTTCATTCCAAATTGATTGTTGAACTTTACCAAAGCCATGATTGGACCCAATTGAATCCAATTGACCTACTTAGCCAAAAATTGATCGAAAGGTTCAAGTTGGCCTAAATCAAAACCAAATACAAATTAATTGAAACCAAAGCCTACAATCATCTTCAATTGGTCAACTAAACCCAAACTAACACCCAACCTAAGCCATTTTGTCTAATTTAGTCACATTAGTCAACTTAACCCATTTGACCCAAATGAATTCAAATGAGCCAAACTAAATCTAAGCCAAACTAAACCAAACCAATTAAACCAAACATCCAAAATGATCATAACTTGACTAAACCCTTGGTTTGACCCAATTTGACCAATTGATCAACGTGACCGAACCTAACACAATTTGACCTAAATGAGTCAAATTGAGCCAAACTTAACCAAATCAACTTCAATTAACATGAAATTTTGGCTAACCCACTTTTAGCTCATTTCAAATCTGCCCAAATAAAATCCAAAGCCAAATGATCATTCTACTCTTGGGTCAAGGGAATCACATGAGACAAATCACCGATGTAAGTGATCATTTCATTCCTTGGCCACTTACTTCTCAATGGTCCACCTAAGCTCCTAGGACACTTCAATGACACAATGGGTGGTTTGGTCCATGACCCATGAGAGGTGAAATCACCTTACCCTCCCCATTAGAGCATTCAAAACCCATAGGATACCCATGATTTCACACACAACCAACCAAGCAGTGCTAACTCACCTCCACCCTGCCACCCATGACTCCCTGAGATGGCAAGATGGCCACTAGAAGCCAAACTCGATCCCACCATCCGATCAAGATGAAGGGGTATACACCCCCTTGTTTCCACTCAAACACACAAAAATCATTTCCTAAGAGCCCTAGCTACCCACGATGAGCCACTAGAGCCATTCCTTAAGCTCTCAAGCTCATTCCTCGATCAAAAAATGACATTCACATCCATCCCGAAATATGACACTCCCATTTCTGACCTAACTTCCCCATTTATCCATCAAACTCAAATTAACTTTGTACAAACCTTCCCTAGGCCTCATCGAGCAAGAACATATCATCTCCCAAGCTTCTCGAGCACCGTAGGTGGGACTTTGATCAACGCTACGCTCCAAATCATCGTTTCATGGCCTTCCAAGAAAACACCGAGGAATTGATCCAATTGCTGCTCAACAAGGCATCATCTCCACTAGATGAAGCTTCCCAAATCATTCTGCCATCTAGAGCTTTGTGAGGTATGTTTCCATTGATCCTTAGGAAAATGGGTTGGAGCTTTTGAAGAAAACTTGCATCTCGTGATCTTGACCGCTGATCCCTCCGATCGATGTCGTGAAGGTGTGGGATCCTTTGAGTTGATCCGGTAAGCTCGATCAAGTGATCAATGGATAGACTCCATTCTCCTCACTCACATGATGTTAGATCGTACCATGCTCCACATGATTAGATGGATCGTGATACGCTAGATCGACCGATTTAATGATTAAGCTATGGGATTAATCATAGCCATCCGATTTTAGATTTAAAGGTGGATGAGTAAACACATCCTCCACAACCACGTAGGCACAGAGTCGGATAAGTTTTAAATAGCCAATTGCACCATGGAAAGCGCATCAAGCACCATGTGGGCCAATAGATTTGGCTTAATTAATCATTTTAATGGCTAAAACTTCTAAAATCATAAAAATCATAGATAAATAAAAATGCAAATAAATACTCATTTTAAAGGTATTTCTAGAGGATATATTAATTAAAATGATCTTAACTAATTTTGAATAGTAATTAAAGTTTAATTAAGGTTTAATTACATAATTAATTAGCTTAATTACTTCTTAATTACTTGAGCAATTAATCCCAAATTTTGGGGGTTAATTTAATGGGATGACCTCTACCTCCCATGATTTTCTTGCGATTTATTGCTCACTTAATTAGGTAAAATTGACTAATTAAATCTTAACTACTCTTTTAAGTTAATTAATGATTAATTAATCCCATGAATAATAATAAATTTATTAATTAAGTTTATTAATCATTATTCCATAGTAAGTGAACTAAGGAATTGGGGTTGGGACCCCTTTCCCAGAGTTCATTTCACCCTTTTCAAAAATAAAATTAATTAAAATTTAATGAATTAGTTAATTTAGTTAATCAAATTTAAATCATAATCACATCAAACCTTAATTAATTAAATCATGGGATAGATCTTTAGGTGTTTAATAACCTAAAGGAGTTTAATGAAATTATGGTTAGTCCACATGTGGGAAAACCATAAGAGTAATTAATTAAGTCCATTAATCTAATTAACTATTAATCAGCCAATTGCATTAGGCCCTTTTATTTCCTGTGATCATTGCAAGTTTATTTTCCATGCATATCATGTTGGCTCATAATTATTTTGTTAATTATTACTTTAAGGTGACATTGGTAAGGGTAATTAATTCATCTAATTAAGAGTTCAACTTAATTAACCCATAAAATCAACTTAATTACATTTCCTTAAATTAAATCAAATCACTAATGTGGGAATGGGTTTAAAATAACAAGTGATGATTTCTCTTCTCTCTTTAAATCAAATCAAATCAAAACTTAATTAACAAAAAGCTTTGGTTTGCTTTAAATAATCTTATTTGATTTGATTGTCCTTAAGAACTAGTTTGGTTGAATGAATCACATGCTTATATTTTATGTCCTCTTTCCAATCATGTTATATATCATTTGAATTCATGCATCCATCTTTTCAAAATCAAGTAAAATAAAATGGATTTCCTTTATGTAAGCTTACATGTGTTGATTTAATTTAATATATGCATGGATATTATCACTATTAAATCCAAATGTATTTTCAAAGCTTATAAATGAATAATAATATGTGTTATGATGCTAGTTATAAATACATAAGAAATTGCATGCTTATAGCTTAAGTGTATGAATGTTGAGTTCTCTTTCCTCCCATTCATGTGTTGATTTATATTAGATTGAATGGTAATAGGTATATAGTTTGGACATCCCAAGAACACGAGACTTTAGCTTGCCCCAAGGAGGTCATTTGATTACCTCACTTTCCTGGTTTAATAATGACACATACCCATTTGATTTCATTCTTATGTATTTCAACATTAGAATTTGGATAGAATTTTATTCATATATATGATTCAAAAAAATATATATACAATCTTTGCATGGTTTTTTCCCTCATTTATGTATACATCCATGTGTGTCCAAGAAGAAGTATATAGTCTAGACATCCCGAATATGAGGCTTTAGTTAGACAAGGAGGTCATTTGATTACCTCACTTCCATGGTTTGACAATAACATGACTATATCTTTTGTACATGTGTATGTATATATGATTAGTAAGGAAAATCACATTTTACATTAAAATTGTGTGCATTCATAATTGACTAAGTGGTTGAATTAATTAGACATATGATTTGGAGCTTACTTCTAAAAATAAAATAAAAACTAAATAAAACCTAACCCTAAAACCAAAAAATAAATAAAAATAAAATACTTAAACCTAAAATAAAAAATAATAAATCTAAACTAAACTAAAATAAAACTGAATGAAAATAAATAAAACATAAACATAAACCTAAAATAAAACAAAACATTTAAAATAATAAAATAATAAATAAAAAAATAAACCTAAATAAATTATAAAATAAAACTTAAAAAATAAAGCTAAAATATAAAACCTAAAACTTAATCCTAAAAAATAAAATAAAATCCTAAACTAAACCTAAAAATAAAAATAAACCTAAACCTAAAAAATAAAATAAAAATATAAAATAAAAATAAACATAAACCCTAAACTACAGAAAAAATAACTAATAAAACTCTTAAAATAAATATAAATTAATAAATAAATATAAAATAAATAAACTAAAATAAAATAAAATAAACTTAAAATAAATATTAGTAAACTAAAACTACTATGGGTTTGATTAAAAATCCTTAAACACTTTTACAATCTAACCTACAATCTTAAGCTAATGATACCCTAAATCTAAAATAACTCTCCACTATAAACCCTAAAAACTACTAACATGACAATTACACCTCTAAAATTATCCTCCACCTAAACCCTGATGTCCCCACACATATTAACTAATCAAACCCTACCCAGGCCTGGGCCTTTAAATCTGACCTGATTTAGGGCCTTGACTGTGTATAGGCCTAAAGCAGGCCCTGGGCACAGAGACATGAGCCCTAACTAGGCAATATGAACAGGAACTATCCTTAAACCATATGAAAAAGGCCCAGATCCTGACTTATATAGTGGTAAAACCCTGGCTAGATGAGCTAAAAGATCCTATAATATAAACCCCAATTTGAATGGGAACTATCCACTAAAATAAACCTTCCCTATCCTCTAGGCCCTCCCAAATTAGACTTAAAAAAATAATAAATAAAAAAATAACTGATAAAATATAAAAAATTAATAAATAACTTAAACCTAAACCTAAAAATAAAATAAAATAAATAATAAAGACTAAAATAAATAAAACAAACTACTAAAAATAAAATAAACCTAGAAAACTTATAAATTAATAAGCGTAATAAAATAAAATAAACTAAAATAAAAAAATAAAATAAAAACTAAATTAAAAAACTACTGAAAAAATAAAACTAAAAATAAAATAAAATAAAACCTAAACTAAAAAATAATAATCAAAATAAAAAATAAAATAAAAAACTAAATTAAACCTAAACCTAAACTAAAATAAATTAAAAAAAATAAATAAAACCTAAACCTAAACTTAAACCTAAAATATATAAAATAAAATAAACTAATAATTAAACCTAAACTAACCTAAAAAAAAATAAACCTAAAATAAAATAAAAACCTAAATAAAAAAACTAAAGACCAAAACATAAACTAAATAAAACATAAAAATAAAATAAATATAAAACCCTAAACCAAATAAAATAAAATAATAAAAAAAAAAAACATAAACTAAACCTAAAAAATTAAACTAGAAAAATAAATAAATAAATAAATAAAAATTAAACTAAAATTAAATAAATAAAAAGCTAAAATAAACTAAAAAAATAAAAAACCTAAATAAAATAAAAACTAAATCTAAAATAAAAATAACATAAATGTGAAATAAAATAAAATGAAAACTAAATAAGTCAACAAAAAAAAAAATCAAAATAAACCTAAAAATAAATAAACTAATAAACTAAAAACTAAAAACTAAAAAATAAACTAATAAAATAAAATAAACTAAACTCTGATAAAACTAAATAAATAAAATAAACCTAAATAAATAAACCTAAAATAAAAAAAATGGTCTAAAGAGCCTAAACTAAACTAAAAAATGTAAAAATAAAAAAAAAACCTTAAATTAAACCTAAAATAACATAAATTAAAAATAAAACTTAAACTAAAAAAATCTAAAACATAAACTAAACCTAAAAAATAAATTAAATAAAAAAACATTAACTAAAATAAATTAATAAAATAAAATAAATAAACTAAAATAAATAAACTAAAACTAAAACATCTGTCTGTTTGCTTAATCTTAAAACATAAACCTAAACCCTAAATCCTATCTACCATAAACCTAAACCACAAACCCAATAAACCTAACTACCTAATCACCAAACCAACCTAAACCATAAACTCTAAAACCTAAAACCTAACATTAAACCCTAACTTAAAACCATAAATAAAGCATAAACCTAAAACCTAAATCTAAACACTAAACCTAAACACAAACCTAAACATAAAGTAACTAAATAAATTAAAATAAACTTAAACCATAAACTTAATAAACTAAACCCTAAGTATGGGTAACTGAGAAAATCACTATCAGGCTTAGTCTAGATCTCTGGAGGCAAGGAGGAGGCGTGGTTATGTTGGTGGTATTTGGAGTGCTTTGGATATGGAGGTGGTGGTCAAAACATTTGTGGTTATGGAGGTGGGTAGAGGTTAACCATGGTGGTGGCGGAGGAAGAGATCAAGGATATGATGGTGGATCCCACTACTCGAAAGACGAAGGTGGTTTGATAGGGAGAGAAAGCACTTTGGCTATGGAATGGCTTTATAGTAGAGGCGATTCTACTTATCTAAGAATGTTGATTTGTTCTATGGGTGCCATTTTCTATCTATATAAATTGTGTCTAGAAAATTTGGGGTCTTGGTTGATGAAATCAAAAGAAGAAATGTTGAATTTATTTGTTCTTTGTTAAAAAAACTTTAAACCATAAAACTAAAACTTAAACCATAAACCTAAAACTAAACCTAAACCATAAACTCAAACCCTAAACCTAAACCCAAAAAAGCTAAAAACTAAACCTAAACTAAATAGAATCTAAAAAAAAATAAAATAAAAAAAACCTAAATGAAATAAAATGAAAAATAAAATAAAATAAAAACATAAACTAAAAGCCTAAATAAACATAAACCTAATCCAAACTAAAAAAAAAAATAAAATAAAACATAAAACTAAACTAAAATAAAATAAATAAAACCTAAACTAAACGAAAACCTAAATTAAAACTAAATAAAATATAAATAAAATAAACTAAAATAAAATAAATTAAAAAACTAAAAAACATAAACCTAAAATAAACCTAAAATAAATAAAAAATCTAACCTAAAAAATACCTAAATATAATAAAATAAAACCTACTAAAAATAATAAATAAATAATCTAAACCTTAGATAACTAAACTAAACCTAAACTAAATAAGATAAAATACTAAAATAAATGTGAGCCTAATAAAATAAACCTAAAACCTATAAACCTAAACTATAAAAACCTGAGCACACTATAAAATAAATGACATTAAAATAAATAAAATAAACTCTAAGAATAAACTGGCTAAAATACTAGATAAACCTACTAATAAATAAACCTAATATAAACTAAACTAATAATTAAAATAAACTAAATAAAATAAAAATAAACTTAAATAAACCTAAATTGTTGGGTTTGTAAATTAAAACCCATACTTGTCCTAGCCCTGAGCCCGGCCATGACCCATAACCCTAGACCCTAACCCCCCTAGGCCTGACCTAACCTCCACTAAACCCACAATCCTAAACCCAAAAAAAAGACCTACCAAATCTAGCCCTAAACCTAAATTAACTCTAAACCTTAAAGCAACCCAAACCTAAATTAACCATAAACTCTAAGAATTGGTAGAATCTTGATAGTAGGAACATCACCTTAAGGCTAGTCTAGATCAGTGGGGAAGAAGGTGGTAAAATGATTGTTGATGAGTGATTTGGATGATGATGGATATGGAGGTGGTGGTGGCAGTATGATTATTGAGGTGGATAAAGAGGTTACAATCATGGTGGTGGCGAGGGAGAGATCGTGGATATGATGAGATCTACTCGATGGCGGTGGTTTGATAGGTAGAGAAATTGAAGAATAATCGATCTGCTTGTTGTGTCTTTATAGTAGAGCTACATATCTAGGGTTTTTGATTTGCTCTATAGGTGGTTATTTTATATCTAAATCATTTGTGTCTTAGATAACTTGGTTCTACTTGGTTGATGAAGAAGAAATGTTGAATCGAATTTTTCTTATTAAAAAACCTTAAACTAAACTCTAAATCCAAAACCCTAAAACCTAAACCTAAACCTATATTAAACTTAATCCCTAAACCTAAAACCTAAACCTAAAACCTAAACCTAAACCCAAAACCATAAAAACCACAAATCCCAAAACCACAAAACCACAAACCACAAACCTAAACTAACCACAAACCCCAAAATAATAAAACACTAAGACATAAACCACAAAACCTAAACCATGCCTAAACCTAAACTAAATAAAATCTTAAACTTAACTAAACCTAACCACAAACCACAAATAAAAAATAAAGATGTCATTAAAGATCTAAACAATGAGCTAATCTTAACATGGTTATGGTAGTAAGGAAATGTCTTCAAGAGACTTTCCCTTGACAATTAGAGATTTGAATACACTAAACCCTAACCCTAAATCATATTATAATACCATATGTTATAGTATAATGTAACATCATATATTTAAGCATTAAGTGATGTGTTTTTTAGATGTTATAATATATTTTGAAATGTTTTAGTATATTATGGTATTGTGCCTATACTATATTTATATAAATCATAAAATATTGATTTAATAAATCAATGATGAAATTTGTTAAATTTGAAGTTGGAATTAGTTGTTGTACCAAAAGGTGTAATGCTACTAGTCTAAAAAAATGATTTTAGGTTCAAAATAAATATTATATGTGTAGCATAGTACATCATAAATATATCATAATATATTGTTCAGCATTTTAAGTTCTTTTTTATTTACAATCATGTAGTAAAAATACACTATTATTTATAAAAATGTTGATTTAGACTTTAAAATGTTGGAATAAAATTCACAATAGGTTAGATGGCATCATAATATATTATTTTAATTTAAAATATATAAAGATAACTAAAATATATATAGTTTTCTATTATTTAGACTAATTTTAATTTATCTTAAGAAATCCCTATGATGTGATATACAATATAATATAATATAATATGTTATAGTGTATTATAATATAGGATGACATAACATAGTGTAGCATCATGAATACTATTGTGTATTACTACTTGTTATTTAGCATATTTTAGTTTGTTATAGTATGATCTACATTTTGTCATGTATAATCTATAAAAAATTTTGATTTATGAGATGATGAATTTGATATTAAGAACATCATTGAGTTTTAAAATAAAAAATAAAAAATAAAAATATTAATTAAACTAAGCTGGTTTTACTTATTTTTTTTAACAAAACCTAAACCTTAAACCCTAATCTTACAATCCACAAACTAAACCTAAAAAACCTAAACCCTAAACCCTAAACACACTTGAACTAAACCTAACTAACCACAAACCCACAACCTAAACCACAAACCCAGATGATACCAGGCTAAACCTATATGCCTAAACCACAAACCAAACTAAATCTGACCTAAAACTCTGGTTAATCCTAGCACTAAGAATAGAGCCACATAAAAAATAAAAGGAAATAAAACTGAAGGCAGTGAAAGCAGATACAAACCAAGATCTTAATAAAAATAAACTAAACCCTAGGCCCTGCCTAAACTGAGCCCACAAAAAAAAATCCTAAACTAAAAAAAAAACCCAGAAAAACCACAAAACTAAATAAAAGTAAATAAAACCAATAAATAAAATAAATTATAAAACCTAAACCTAAATAAAATAAATAAATAAAACCTAAACTAAACTTAAAAAACTAAAACTTAAAAAATAAAAAAATAAAATAAAATAAAAAATAAAAATTAAACTAAAATAAATAGATAAAAAAAATAAACTAAATAAAAAATAATAAACTTAAAAATACAAACATAAATAAAAAATCAACCTAAAATAAAATAAATTTAAAACTAAATAAAACCTAAACCTAAAAATAAACCTAAAATGTAACACAAATAAATAAAAAAATAATACACAACCTAAAACATTAAAAAAAATGAATTAAAATAAAAATAAAATAAAGCAAAACCAACTAAAATAAAAAAACAAAATAAAACCTAAAATAAATAAACTAATAAAGATAAATAAAATAAAATAAATAAAAATACAAATAAAATAGACCAAAATAAAACCTAAAACCTAAAAAATAAAATAAAATTAAACCTCAACTAATAAAATAAACTTAAACTAAATAAAATAAAAATAAACTAATTAAAATAACATAAACCTAAAAAAATAAACTAAAATAAACCTAAACTGATCTATCTGACTGACTCAACCCTAAATAAAACATGCAT